>WUQG02033979.1:0-30121 GCA_011317285.2 Androctonus mauritanicus
CCCGGGTCCTCCAGAGTGGAAAGCCGAAGCGTTTCCACGCGGCCAATCCGGCCGACCACGGTTGCGGTTTTCTCTCCAGCACTTTCATTTGGAGAAATGACAGTTTCTATTTGCCTTTAAATCTTGCGGCGAAAACAATCAGTAACGAAGTCATCAATCAGCCGCGGGTAAAGTATTCAACAGGTGAAGTAAACGGTAATTAATGCAAAATATTTTCTGCGCGAACAATTGTTAGTCTCTCTCACTCGTGTTATTGTCGATCAGGATTGTAATTGAAGGAAAGACGCCTGGCGGCAGAAATTGGCGAGAGTAAATTCGGTCCCCGACTAACTAATTAATAAGTTTGGTCATAATTACTGTAGAATATCAAAATTGATGGGAGGAGTTTTGTCCATCACGCAACAGCGAATTGGCGAGACGAAGTATATAAAACAAAGTTTTTCTTTAATAAAATCGTACTGTTCCTTTTTTTTATATAAACTGCAAATATTTAGTTTGCGACCTTTCTATCAAATTGTATATACATATACTACATGTAACAAAAGCCGCATTTATCTGATCTAAATCGAAAAATGCCTATTCATTCTTTATATGATTATTCTTCGAAAAGCTTTTACAACTGTACAATACTTTCCTTATGTACACAAGATATAAAATTGTTTATTTGTATCTGTAGCGTGTTTTATAAATGTTTGCTATATAAATAACACTGTTGGAAGCTAGATAAAAATGCGAAAGAAATTAAGCGTATATGTATAGAGGAAGGAAAAATGATTATTTATAGTTAGCGAAAAAGGCAGAATTGTTAAAGAAAAACATTTTTACAAGATTTTGAATTCATCTATCATCCAAGAAGTAGTGTGTCGTTGGTGTATTTTAAGGATTTATATCACAGTCAGATTAGCGAAACCTATCCATCAGTTTACAAATTGAAATCTGTGCTATGGCTCTCTCTCCACTTCAGTTCATTTGTTTTAAGCTGGAGAGCGAGAGATGTGTGTGAGAACAACTAAAAACAATCTAATACCTATATCGCCTGATAAATAAGACATTAAAGGATTGCTGATGGACACTAATGGAATATAATGGCTCTATAGCGGGTTTTAAGTTTTTTTTTTATCCTCTATAAATAATCTTTCATAGATTATTAACCGTATTTGTCACATTTCATAATCTGGCATATTGAGACATGACGCAATAATGTCTATGACGCAACAGTTGGTAAATGCGTGATAATGGATTGCTACGTAACAATTGATTTATGTTTTTATGTACTTTTTCTCTTCTTAAATTTAGAATAAACTGATTCGAATATTGTTAAATTACATTTTTGTAAAATAATGCGATATGGCATAACAATATTTATGACGCAACAATATACAGCAGTATATTGTGACGTAAGAATTAAATTACGCGCTTTTCTCTCAGTTACAATAATAAATCGCTTTAAATGAAAATTTTTCAAGATTTTAGCTGGTTAGTTTAAATGTTTGTTAAAACGATTACAACAAACAAAAAAGATGTTGTTTTCAAATCGTAAACATGAAGTAAGATATAAAAAATATTAAATATTTGTTGTTATAATTCAATAAATCTTTTAGGTTATATTTCTGTAAAAGAATTGAAGAAGTTTATGGGGATTAAGTTTCTATAACAAAGATAAAGTGGGTTACGACCGAAGAGTTACATATAAAAGGAAATTAAACAACCGAAAAGTGGATATATTTTGTATCAGAAACGATAGGATGATTCAGTAACGGTTATTCGCAATCGTAAAAATATTATCGTTTATGCCAAACAATCAATAGCAAGACTTTATAGGATTTTAAGAGAACAGTCCCAACGTTAAATTGAATTTAGATTCATAAACTCGATAAAAGTTTAAAACATTATCTAAATATAATACGATACAACTATTTTGCTTGGATGGAAAAATCTATAAAATAAAAAAAAAACCTAGAACCATAAATTCTTCCGAAATTTATAACTTCGATTTTATTAAGCCACAACTAGTGTTCCAATGAAAATTCAGTTATTTAAATTTGATGCGTAAAGATTCAAACAATGCTTTCCATATTTTATGCCTTAAGTAGGATGAAGTACGTGTTGATAATAAGAATATCAATTTGAGAAGTGGCGATCGAACATAAACTTTTACGATCCGACTAACCCCTTTATAGACAGAAGAGACAAGAATTGTCTGTCATACCGTGCAGCATGGTTGATCTTCTGAATAACAAACTTGCTCGTTTCTATTCAATTTTACACATGAAAACTCTAATTATAAATAACCGATCCTGTCACAGGATTACCTTTAAATACAACTGTCACAGCTTTAGAATATAAAAGATGCCTTTCGTTAATTTACACAAATATTAATGTCTTATCTAATTACTTAAAAAGAAATAAGCAAAACTTGCATCTTATTTACATCTGTTTATCTGATAGACACGAACATGAATTCTTGTTTTAAAATTTGCTGTTTACTTGATTAAAATATTTATGAAACATTTTATGCAAATAAAATTTAAATCTGAAAACCTTTATGTTTAGACGTCAAGATGTCTAGTAGAAGTTTACATAAAGACAACAATTTTTATAAAAGCTTTATTAACATGTGTAAGAATTCTTAGAATTTGACGAACATTTTCGCGCTTCGTCCACTCCTATTTTTCACTCCAAAAAATTTACCTTACTTGTTTATAATGTATACCAAACCAGAATAACTTTTGGCACATTTTAACATTGCTTCGGTTAAAGTTTGTGCATTATTTATCCGTGTTTTCGCACATGTTATCATTTTAATGTTGTGAAATTTTAAATATTTTTATCGAAATGTTTCTGAATGCTCTCCAGAATTATATCGAATAAAATATTCTTCGTTTTGATACAATATTCTTATAAAATATTATTTTTCCTATTTTGAACATTCGTAATTGATGTTTTGAAAGTATTTTTTTAAAATTTTCTTTAAAAAAATAAGAGAAATGTTGAGTTTAATTTAATTTTTACGTGACAACCGTAATATGGTGCATTTGGCATTATATTGCGGATACAGTAGAACAGTAATTGTTTATAAAATATTTCTGTTTTGAAAGATTTCGTTTTTATGGCTTTTAAAAATATAAGCCGGTTTAACAATTGATTTATAAAATATTTTGTAAATAAATACAATGGCGACACTTTCAAATTTGCTCTCCACCTGTAAATCATATTTCTCTGCAAAGCACCACTAATGCAGATGCATAGTCGGGGGGAATTTTGTATGGAAAGTATTTTTAAGTCTAATTTATGGATCCGGTCCCAACTTTATTTATTTTTTTATATTTTGGTCTTCTTTTTACTTTCGCAGACATTGTGTTCTTTTGACGTGTTGGCTCCTTACACGTAAGGTTTTCATAACAAATAAATCAATAAAAATGATGGATTGTTTATTAAAAAATGCGGATATTTTACAAAAATAGCCGATAATTTTCTGTGGCGAACACAAAAGAATCACTAGCTTCTAGTCGTCAGCTTCACGCTTGACTTACCTGACGCACTGGGCTACCGTTGGCCTTGACAGGATGCCCAGGGCAGGGACCCAGTTGATGGATATCCTATGCCAGGCAATTCAGTGGCTGTCTTCTACACGCTATCTAGCTTTCCTGTCATCTCTCAGCTCAGCAGATAACCGACTCCTGCTAATTCTACGCATTGACCGATTACCCGAGTATACCTATCGATTTTCCTTGTAAGGAATCTGCTTTGATCGAACTGACCTCATACACTCAAGTAATAATGTTTTTCTCGTATCATTTTATTTTATTCACTTAATGGATCGCCAGTGAGACTGGATATCGCATTAGGCAATGCATCACTCAATGATCTATTCTGTTTAGATTGATTTACTTTATATTTTACTAAAAACTCCAATAATTGGATGATCTTAGGGTATAAGTGCTTCAAATCGAATTTAACGTCACTATATATACGTCAATTTATAAACCAATCTGATTACGACCCAATTTTTGTCCGACTTAATAGAAAAAATTAGACTTTCTGATCGGGAAAGTAAAAATAGTATTGGTATCGAACTACTACTTTTGCGGTAAAGAGCTATGCCAATATTATCTTAACCGTTATTCCCAGCATATTTGGCCATTCTGCTCGTGTGGAATCGATAACATTGGGATATCTTGACCTTCTGTAAATAAGATACTTTGCTATGATTGGCACGTTAGTCATTAAGGCTCTTCGGATGGTTAAGTCCATCCTGTGAAAGACAACAAGCCACGTGGCGCAAACCTAAGTAATTCTGCACAAGCTTGATTCTATCTCTTGTCCCTGCCTTCCTTAGATACGCGACCTGCCTTTTACTAAGAAGAACATTTTGCATTCTGATTTCGTTGCTCGACAGTAATGGAATCAACTAACTAAAATTCTCTTGATCATAGACATGTGCCGAAACTTTAAAATTTAAGGTAAATACACGTACTTGTTGATCTCTCCTCCTGACGTCTTTAAGAAAATATATATATATCGGAAAGTAAATTTAGCCATAAGAATTCTTAATAAATTATCTGCGATGAATATTAAAATATTCGATTTAATAAATAACCACATTTGCAGTTCATAAATATAACGGGTAATTATATATAGTAAAGGATGGAGTTACGTATAAGTAGTAACGATTAATTTAATTGCTTTAATTTAAGAAGCCGCGAAGAAACCATTAAGCTAATGAATGTGGAGGATTTCTGATGAACTAATCTAACGATTTCAGTCGAAGTAATCTTCAGCATCTCGCTCGATTTTGACAGGTAAGACTTTAAAGTTGGAGTATGCACTAAATATATGTGTGAGCTCTGGAAGACGACCACTTAGACAGAGAAGCGACATATATTACCGTCTAAGGTGCTTAAGACTGTCATGCGTCTGGCAACTCACGGCTGGTGGCAGCGAAAGCCCACGGGAGGGATGCCAATAACTCCACTGGACTTATGTCCCTTTCTGTTGGATGTCACACTCCATTAAATTCCCTGTCTATGTGGAGTCAAGGGAGAGGCACATTATCTAAAGTAGACTTATCCCTTCGTGCTTACGTGTCGCAGCAGGACACGTGTCCACTTTTGTTCGGTCCGTCGTCATATTGGTCCACATTGCTCCTGTCACTTCATCCAAAGAGGCAATTTGGCTGCCGAAAATAAAGAAGATTTGGGCTCGTTTCTTAAGCTGGTGAAAAGATACACTGTCCAGTCGTTGAATTTTTTCACTCCTTTTTTTCTCTCTTTATATACCTCATCCGAGAGAAAGATACCAGCAGCGATTTTATCTACTTTCACCTTCACTTCCCGAAAACACTCTAAAAATAACGTAAATTCGAACGAAACAATTGCTTTCTAAAGAAAATAAAACTTTATATATTTATATATAGAGATACACAAAAATACGGCAGCTTATTAAAATTCAAAATAGGAAGGTTGTTTTGCGAAATAGTGCAAAATTGTTTACAAATTTTAATTTATATATGTTGCCATGAATATTAATAAGCGAAATGCATGTTTTTATTTAAATATAAATAACTATTGAAACAAATCGATCGATTCCTGTTATGAGAAAATGATGAATTATTCTGTTGAAGTTAAAACAGTTGTGCCTTTGAGTACAAAAGAAGAACAAGAAGAAGAAGAAAAAAGGGGGCAGCTAAAAGACGTTATACCCTAATCTTTAGCCATTGAATAATGCAAATAGAATATCCGATGGGATTAGATTCTCCGTTTATTCTTCGTTCGCATTAAAGTTTCTCGTTGTATAAAACTTTTTAAATTGTCCAACTCAATTTTGAAAAGAAAGAACAGATGCACATTTTATGCACTTTTTACTATAAATAACAATAAATACGCATCCCATTCGATAAAGATTCTCTCTATCGCGTTTGTGCAATAATACTTAAACTCCAAACTACAAAAGACGAGTTTTCTCAATCATTTCGCTAAAGAAAAAAAAAGAAAACAAACAAAACCGTATTAAAAAAAAAAAAAAGAAAATCGTTAATTAAAATCACGCGTGATTCAAAATTGCATTTAGTTCTACGAAAATAAAATTTTTACGCAAAAAGCATTCAATAGGAAAACTTTCGATAAACATCTTTCTACCGTTTTCCCCCCTCTTTTTATTCAGCTTTTAAAATTCCAACAAATCCTTCTTCCAAATTCTCTGGGATTTTAAATATTTGAATGTAAACAGGATTCAATTTAAATATTTTTCCTTACGCTAATATTTATAACTTTTAAGAAATTCTAAAAACTTTTAAATGGAATCCTTACATTGATCTAATTTTTTAATTATATATATATATTGTTTAAAGAATGAAGTAAATACATAAAAGTGCATTAAATTAATTCTTTTCTGTAAACATTTTCTTTTGAGACCACCGATTTGCCATAGAAGAACAATTACTACTTTGCTGCTCCATCGAACTTCTTAACTTAATTATTTGTTGTTGATAGCAACGAATAATAAGCAAATATTCTTATTTTTCCTCCCCTGTGGAAAATATTGCAATACGTTTTTTAAAGGTTTGTTATTCGCATGCCCTCTGGAATTTTAAACCTTCAATTTTCTATATTAAATACAAGAAAGTAATCTATCTTCGTTTTAAACTCGCTACTTATCTGACTAAGAGATTCATTCATTTTTATTTGACTGGACTAACAGAAGTGTGAGATCGTTTCATTCTACTTCACTTCATCTCGTATCATTTAAATTTATGAAAAATGTATACAGTAAGAGTAAATACATATCTAATAATATTTACTTTTATTTTATTTTATTTTATTTTTTTTAATTCTGAGCATTCTTTTTGTCTGTACACAAGAAAGAATTGATAGCAAAGCGAATAACGAAATTTTTATCAATTTATAACTTAAGATCAAACAGTTCTAAACACAATATTTAAACGATGATTAAAAATAAAATAAATTAAAAATTAATTAATACAAATTCGACGGTTTAATTTTCCAATATTAAAACTTTTTTTTTTAATTTAGTTTCGAGTATCGATTTTTTTTAACTCGATTAAAAATTGTTCGAAATTAGATTTTTGGTTTGTTTTTTAATGTAAATAAATATATATGTATTAATTTTATTATTTTCTATGTTTGTATTTAAAAAGTTGGTAGAAATGCTACTTAAATCTGTTTTTCTTTTATGATTTAAGATTTAATAATACTTTTTCCCCAGTTTTCTTTTATTTATATTCAGAAATTTCTTTGTTTATTATAATTACATTTATACGACCTTTTTCTCCGAAAAATGGTATAGGAAAAAAAGCAAAAAAAAAAAAAAGGAAGAAAAGTTTCATATTTTATTTTATTATACCGAGCTTAATAACTATTCTTTCCATTAAATTTTTGTTCTTATTTTATGTTATTTTATTATTCTTGTTTTTTATTTATTATTATATTATTTTTTAATACTCTTTCCCTTCTCTTCCTTTTTGTTTTGTTTCCATGTTCTGCAAAATTTACTATAAAACATTTTATAATAATAAATAAATTTTTTTAAAAATAATTATTCTATGCATCATTCGATATAAAAATGTCTAGAAATTGAGAGATATGCTTTTTTTTTTCTTTTTTCTTTTAAAAATCCCCCGATTCATTTTTCTACTTCACTTAAAGCATTTTTCATCCAAAGAAGAGGAGGAAAGAAAAATTTATAGACAGGAATACTTGAAACAAGAACTTTAATATTGAAAAAATATATATAATAATAATAAGAAGAAAATAAAGAAAAACTAATAAATGGTCGATCGAAATTTTATACAAAAGAGTTTCTTTGTATTTAAGAATGAGACGTTTTTAATGATTACTTCGCATAACGCCTTTCCTTCCTTTAAATATATAAAAAAGTTCAAACAATTACTACTAGTTTAATATGATTAATGATATATTTACTGAATAAATTCATCTTTCAAAGTATCTTTACGAATTAAAAATTCAGTAAACAATTTTTTGTTCGTATAATGAATTATTATCTTTCAAAATTAATGATTAAATTTTCTTACAATATAAATAATGTTAGCAAAGACAGTTAAAAAAACTTATTTTTAAACATTATTTTAAGATGTTAAAACGTAAACAAATTGAATATTTATAGAAATTTTATTATTATATTTTTAAAGTAAACACAGGTTTTTTTTTTTAAACAGTTATGCCAGTCGAGGAGTAAGTAAACGTTTGAGCTTTCTTAACCAAGAATTTTAAAAAATAATTTTTCGAGTATCACAAATGAATTATTAAATGCTGATTAAATTTAATTAATATAGATATATCGATCAATTAATTTTTTATATGCATAATTTTAATGGTTAGTGAGCATTTGATAAATATAAAACGGTTTAAAAAAGCGAATGATATGCTTCCTTCGGATATAAAATTCTTCTTAAAATTTTATAAATTTATATATATTTTTTATGTATATTAAAAAATGCGAATATAAATTTTAATATTTGTAATATTTAGTAACAGTTGGAAGAATGTTAAAATTGAAAAATGCCAAACTAAACATGCCAAGTAATTATTTTTCCAATTGAAATTCCGATCTTGACAATTATCAAATATAAACTTAATATTTTTTTAATTTTAATTTTTTAATTTATAAAAGCTGAAAGATTAAAAACCTGTAAAGTTGGAAAGAACTTTATTAATATTCTACTTTTTGAAGATTTTTTTTTGTAATAATGTTATAGGAAGTAAGATTTTTAAATTTCCGTTCGGTAGCTCGCTTTAATTGAATCAAAACTTTCTTTTAATCAAAATTATTTACTTTTTAAAATTTTTTTAATTGCTAGAGATTTTAAACTTTATGCTTTATGCATTTTTTATTAATTTTTTTCCTTTCCTTTAACATTTTATAGCGAGTTTTTCACCAACTTATATGAAAAATATGGTAACCGTGATGATAACCATAAACATTTTTCTGAAATATATACAAGTGTATAGAATGCTGTTACAGCTAACTTATACATTTATATATCTTTGTTATTTATTGTATAAGTTGATAATTTAATAGGCCATTCGTTGCCAACAAAACTTTTCTTAAAATCGTTTGTGTGTGTGTAGCCTCTATGGACAAAGTTACGTGAAAATCGATGATGGCAATGACGCCATTTTAATTTCCAACAGTTAAAAATTGATAAAAATTTACAGAAGTTAGAATAATCGATGAAAATCGTAACCGTAGACATAAACAAAAAAATTATTTATTTATAAACTGTTTGGTTTTGATTGATGCATTTCTTATCAAAATACCAACTTATCGGATATCCTTTCAAACGTGAACGAATGAAAATAAATATAAAATTTAAACATATATGCAAACCAAAAAGAGATTTTTAAATTTATTGTTTGTATATTTTTATATGCGATAAATTATTTTTTAGTAAAATAAATTTTTACAGAATTCCAAGTTATATATATTTTTTAAAGATTATAGGATGTTTCATTAAGAAAACTGCTTGCAAAAAAGTGTTTCTATACAATAAAGGAAAAAATATACCAATTTTATTTTTAATTTTTGAGTTTAAGTGCCAAGATTATTGAAATTCTTCACTAAGATACTTTATTTTTTTATGTAGTTAAGAAAGATGTGATACAATGCTTAAACGACTCATTGAATTTCTTATGCAGAGCAGTATTTCGTCATGGCAGGTGTTTCCCTGAAGCAAAATCTAGAAGAGTGTTTAAAGAAACATCGAGTTTTATTCAAGACTATCTCTTCTCTATTATAACGTGACACAAACAAGCCAAAGATATTCTTCTATTGTTTCCATTGTTTTAACGGATTTTAACGTAACGCCAGAAGAAGAAAAGCAGCATGAATACCAACCAAGGAGTGACAAGTGAAGACGATAAGTACCACAAGAAAGCTACTTAGCTGAGGAGCCGGAAAAGGGTATTATGTTTTTAGATATCTTTCTTTGTACTCTCTCGCTCGGCTTCGAAGAAGAACAAAAAACTTACAAAAGAATGAATAGACTCTAAATACCAAACTGGAAGAATAATACCACTTAAAAAACGTGTATCTCCTTGTAGGAAAATAATTTAGGTTCCTCTTCAATAACAAAAATTTTCAAATATTCAAAATATCATCCAAACTAATAAGCAACCAAAAAAAAAATTATTTTGTAAAGAAAGAAAATTACATTCATGCAAAAGAATGAAACGAAAACTTTTTGAATAAGCATTAGTCATTCCAATTATTTCGAAACCTATTTATAAAATGTGGAAAAGGGCTTTAAGTTGTCTGTAGTATTTCTTAAGGACCATCTGCTTCTTTTTAAAATAAATTTTGTATATTTTATGGTAAATATTTCCTCTGTGCACATATGATTGTGTCACATTTGAAAAATAATGACCGGCTATTCCATTTTACCGTGTTTAAATAAAGACATTTTCATCTTTCGCCTTATAAAATAAACAAAAAAACATTTTTATGAATGATCCAAACAAAGAAGAATTTATATAGTTAAAAAAATAAAAAAAAGCACGTCCTATATATTATTAACTAAGAATAAACATGCATCAATCTATATTTTATATATATATATTTTATAATTCTTTTTTTCCTAAAAGAATTCTAGCATCTGGAAATATATTATTATTTTTTAAAATTATGCACGGAGGAGGAAGAGGAGGGGAAAAATTGCCATTTTTATTCTTTATGTGTTAAAAACGTCAAAGTTAAGGTACAAAACAAGAGTTAGCATTGGTAAAAGACAAAAGAAAACTTCGATAATACATGTGTAGCAGGAATTTTTAAGCGAGAAGAATTAAATGCATTATAAATAAAAGTTTTAATTCATAGCAGACTGCAAACAGTTTTACAACAAAGTGAAAAAGTCGGGAGAGCACAAACTTCATCCGAAACGCTTCTAGCTTACTAATTACCAGATTAGCCTAACGTGATACAGGGATTTTGCAGGCTTAAAGGAGACAGTAGATGCACCACGTGAATCCCGAACGAAGGAACTTCCCCCGGGTAGCTAGAAGAGGAAGAGAGAGAGACAATCAGGAGGATTCTCCTGTCGACACCGACGATAGATTAAGTTCAATTCTTTTCTTCGCTCCCATGACGATCCAAAATGCTGTTGGCCGTCTTATTTCGCTTCTAGCTCTACTGAATTGACAAAATAAATGACTTTTTGTTCTTTCTTCGTCCGAGTCTCTTTAAATTTTTAAAACAATTAAAGCGCTTGGTCGTTATAATTACCTTCTTACAGCTCCGAAGAAAACAACCTATCTCTTCGAATGAAATATTGTGTTTATATATTTTAATGAATCGTAAATATTTGAACACAGCGAATAAAGTTAACATCCGAATTTAATTACTAACTCGAATATTTTTAAATAATGTAGAAACCTCCGCCATTTCAAATGTTGACAATTATTTTCCGATAAAATGTTAATCGAGTGACTTGTAACGTTATGTATTTATATTTAATTAGCACTTCTGCGTCTACATTAATTATAATAACTTCAATGTAATTATTAAGATGGAATGCAAAAGGCTCCGAGAAATTGTTGTTGTGTGTGTGTGTTAACTATATTAAAGAGACATGGTAATTTTCAATGTCCTCGGTGGTCGCAGATGGTTATTCCAAGTGTTATGGTCACCTATATACTTCTCTATTAATACGATTAGCTGGCATAAAATCCTCCCCTTTGCTAAAATATTCCAGATGGCAGCATTTGCTTTTGGCGATTATTCAGCGATGACAGATGGGCTTCTCCTTATGTCTACGGGAAAGACTCTTTTACAGGGGCAATACAAATAGAATTTTTCTCGTTGAATTATTCGGAATTTATGGTTTTGGTATTCAGCATTGTTTAATGAAAATGAATCTTAATTATAGTTTGAATTACATTATACATGCTTTTGCTACCAGCAAATAGAATAATCGTATAACTTTTGTTCTGTTTTCCAGATGTTTTATTAAAATTTGTCAGTTGGAGCGAACGAAAATACGTATACGGTGACAGAACGAAAAATGATTTATAATGTTGTATTATTACTTTAAGGCAATTATCATTCTTCACAATTTCTAAGAACCACAGACAATCGATAGAAATATTTTATAACAATATTTTAATACGTAAAATATGTAGTCCTACATTTTAAAAATTTTGTTGATGAGTTTTAAATGTGATAATTATATTAAACATTAATAAGTCGTTGCAGTCAATCTCCGAATTAATATATATATATATATATATTTACATTTGTTTTGTTTTTTAGTCGTCATCATATGCTTTATCAGCTTCTTCCATTATCGGTATGATAGCATAAAAATACTGTTTATGTTCTTCGTGTTTCACATCTAATTAAGCTACCAATTCGCATTAATTTTTGACAGATGTTGTCGGACAGAAACACGAAACTGTCATCACTTAATTGACTTGATAAAACAGATTAAAGACATAACGCATCTAAAGAACGTCTGGGAGATTTCTCTCTTTCGTTATACGCGCATATACACGTTCTATCTTGTTTATAAAATTTTAAGTCTATATCCGAAGCGATACGTAGGTAAATTCGATTTTATAAACAATTAGCAACGGCACGGAATATAAATTACAGAAATTTAGGACAATAGCACGTAATATATCATCATAAATTTATTCTAGAGATGTGTGACTAACATAATGTATGGCACGATATTGCTTATACGCTATTTTATATATTTAAATATGGGTTATATTACACGCGATTATACGATTAATATTAGTTTTATGTTATAAACAGTTCGGATTACTGACTTTCGTATATTAAATTTAAAAAAAAAAAAATTGTTATAAAATGCATTCGAATAAAATGTACGTGACTTTCGTTGGTAACGACTTCATAATGCGCTCACTAATTAATTTTAACGATCAAAAAATAAAAAAATTGTTTTGTTTGAAGTTAAAAACAAATAAATTTTACGGTAAATATTAATTAAATCCACGGAGATTTATAAGTTTTTGAAGTTACGTTTCGTTTGTGTTAATCTTTATTTACAGTCATTATTTTCTCTGTTAATCCACTAATCTTTTAAATTCGTGTGTCCAATGACGAGCTACGAATTAAATCACGTGGTTAGTTGATCGATCGATGGTGTCTACGCTATGTACACACCCCGTCAAAAGTATAACCGTCATAGGTAGCTCATTACTTCTTACAGTACACGTGTCTTGATGTCTATGTGAAGATTAATCAGTGCAGGATTACCGATAGCCTGTATAGAGAAATATCAGAAAAAATCACCCGCTGTTCCTTCGTTCGTTGACTTCTTCTCTTGATTGGTTACCTTGGAAACGGGAGCGGAGGATTAATTTCTCTAGTCATCTGACTGTCACGTTGGATGTTGCGTATTAAAAAATAATAATAATAAAAATAACACATATAAACTTATATTTGCTCATATCAAAAATCCTTCGATTTAATGAAACGATGGGATTAATCATTTTTTCTCGTAAATAAAAGGAAAAAATATATATATTCTTTGTTTTTCTGCAAGAAAAACAGTCGTGAAATAAAAAAGAAAATTCAATTTTCATTGACAATTAAGTGTCATTAATTATTCATGACGAGAACGATCTCCTCTTTATGGATTTCGGAAAGGATACAATTACGGAATTGAACCCTTTTCCGAAACTCGTAATGAGATTGTCGACCATATATATATTGTTTCTGTTATATATATACACTAAAGGAGAAAACTGTCACAGAAAAAGTCATTTTTTAGCACGAAAATAGCTTTAAATGCGTGTAGATTTAAATCAGGATTGCTTAAATATGCTTAAAATATTCACTACTAGACAAAGACACGTTACGAGTAAAAAGTATGCAGAAAGACAGTTTTCCTTTAGTGACAATGGAATCTCATGAGAATACAGAGAAGAGTGAGTGAGTGAGAGAGAGGGAGCTACTGATTTTCTCGACGACTACTCACGAGGTAAGCTCTTTCCTTCATTACTTCAATTCCAACCACCGAGGTGTCCGTCTTCTTGAATAGAACTACTGAGCGGATAAGGATTTGGTGTTCCTTAATGGGTCGTCCAAGTTCTTTGTTGCCGCAAAGGTTTAATGAACAAATAGACTACATTAAGTTGCTTAGTGTTCTAACAGGGTTATTTCTATTGTTCTTCTTTAATAATTGCCAACTGTTCCCTTAATAATCGTTGTTTAATTAGTCTCTTACAACAATGAGAACTTACGAGACACTTTCATAAATTTTCTACTTGGAGAAGTAATGGAGGATGTTCTATATAATTATATATTTTTCATTCATTCGGTTATGGTAATAATAAATCTTCGTGGCTTAATGATTAAGACTTTAATGAATAAAAGATCGTTATTAACATTTTCATTTCGTTATTAAACTGGAAACTTATGAAGACTTCGGTGGAAGTCATCAATCACATTAGCGGAATGGCGGAATGTTTTCTCTTTTTTTCCCTCTCACTCTCTCTCTTTCTTTTCTGGAGTTCTTCAGGTGTAATTCTGGAATGCTGTACATTATTTCGAATGCATTAAAAGTAAGGAATAAAAAAATAAAAATGCTACGTATAAAAAGGACGCGGGTCCTCCCACGGACACGTTGTAATTGCTACTTATTCCTCTTGAGTTTCGGTCAATTTTGAAAGGGGAAACGAACATAATTTTTATGATCTGCATCTCTTGTATCCTGTAATTTTATTTCCGACTTCCATAACCCGTAGAAGATATCCAATATCCATTCCATCCAATCCGTAGGCAGTAAAATGATGCCATGTCTCTACTTTTACGAAAGCGTTGTGTAAACGGAATTCAGTTGCTGCTTGCCAAAGTCATCGACCGTTGACTGATTGAGTTACCTAGGAGTTTGATCGATTCGTAATGTCTGGAACAAGGGATCGTGGCGTCACGTCCCACACGCACGGGAAGCGAACAGGTAGTACTGAATAAAAGCAGGAAAAAAATTGCGTATAATAAGCGTCAATTCGATGAAAAGTTAGTCATCTATCCTGTAGTTTTTCATTTATAAGCTCCGATCTGAAGTCGCTAATCTCATATTAAACTTTGTTGTTAGAAGAGGTCGTAGCATATGAGTTCATCTCTGCATAATGGCGTGATTTATAATACGCCATTAACCGTAGTAATTATTATTGTTAATATTACTGCATAAACAGAATTAATGTAAGCATTTAATGTGTTTGTACATTACGATTATTGCCGATTCGTGTCTGGAGATTTCGGCTAGCATACTGCTTTCTTGAGAATGCGGGTTTACAAAAAAAAAGAGAAAAAAATTTAGTTTTAAACTGTGCCAAAACCGGCAGATCGGATGAGTTAGAAAACTGGAGTGTTGTTTTCGGATTTTTAACATTTGAAGCGATAGAAAGCGACTCGATCATCAAAACACCTGAGGCTTTCAGTGCACAAGCAACTTTGACACCTTGCCAGACAATATCTCTCCTGAAGGATCCAGTCCATTCGCCTTTATCTCGTCTCAGATCGTTTACAACTTCCTGTTTAGAAGATAGAATAAAAAGCTTCGAATGAAATAGAAAAAAAATCAATATCATTGTAGTCATTTTTTAGGAAGGGAAATTATTAACAGAATTTTCATTTTTATAAATATTTTACTGATAAAAAAAATTTAAAACGCGAATAATGTGGAAATACTTTTTGATTTATACGCTGTATACATATATCCGTCGATTCCTCCATTATGCTTGATCGCAACGCCCCCAGCGGATTATTATTATTATTATTATTATTATTCTAAGTGATGCTAATACGAAATATTTTTGCAAAAAAAAAAGAAAAAATTAAGAATAAATTGCTTATATGAAGTTCAAGTCGTAAAAATCGAAAATATTTTCTCGCTTTAAACAATAGTATAAAATTATTTATTAATAAATTTGTTGCTAAATACACGAAATAATGATATATACGGAGCAAGCGGGAATTAAATTCGCTAAAATAATGACATTTTTCCAAGTTTAATTTTAAGAGATATTTTTATTAGGTAGAAAATTAAAATAGGGATTTACGCTTCGAAAACGAAGACACAGAAATGCATTCTCGTGACAAATCATAAACACTTTATGGAAAATTTAATTAATAGGACTTTAATATGGAAGGCATTCGGCTTTCTTACAGCCTTTCTATTAATTAGAGTGGTTCGACACCAGATGTCACCGGACGCCTTGTCAAGAGAAGGTGAGAAACAAAAGGAAGGAAGGAAAGAAAAAAAAAAATAAAGACATGGTCGGCGGCATTTGGACGCCTTCAATCGAACTTGTTCGCCTAATTCCGAAGTTGGGGAGTTGCTGTTCTCTCGACTCAGCAGTTGGAAAGATAATAGCTTCTGCGGCTTTAATAACTTCACTAGACACTTGTTGTTCGCGTAATTAAAACAGCAGGATACACTTCGTGATGTATGCAAGTTTTGCGGTTCTTCACGCCGTTCGCGTGATTCTTAGCTTTAGTCCGCTTCTTTTTTTTTATTTTTTAATACACATTTATTCGTAATTTGATTTTCTGAACTTCCTACGTATTTTAATTTTCTCTTCGTAATTATTTTTGCGCATCTCGAGCACAATTTATGAAAAGAAGAAAAACAAGAAAGAAAGAAAAAAAAAAAAAGACATAAACACGCAGTTTTCTCAACTAATTAAATTCTAGGAAGTTTTCTTTTGACACCGAAGAGACAAAAAGAGCGCGATTCAACTTTTAAAACTGCGAAATTGTTTCGGTCTTTAATTGTTTCTGCATAGTTTGATATGCGAAAAGTCACTCGGATGGCGATTAAATTCTGTTTATATAAAACCGTTTTAAAATAATTTTTATTCGACAGAAAACGGTATTTTATTTTATTTTATTTTTTTTTTAAGATAATCGAAAGGGCAAATTACTTAAAGGAGAAACCACTTAGAGTATGAAACAGGAGGAAGGTTCGGCTGTCGTGTCCACATCAAACGATGGTTTCGAAGACCATTAAGGCGTTCCACCTTCCTGCTTAAACGATTTCCTATAATTGGCAAGAATAACGATAATGGTTAACGCATGTGCGATGAAAAAATTATTTACTTAGCACTTCCTTTTATGGCAAACCATTTAATAAACGATCTCAATGGTAACAATATTCTAATTATTGTAAGATCTACTCGCCATCTACAGTATATTATTATGTAGTTATTAATAATAGCAAAATATATTTTTTTTCCTGACACGTCTATCGACATGAAGCACAGTAAGATTCATTTAATATCTTTAACTACATTAGTATATCGCTAGTATCCGTTGCGTGTGCTAACCGTTTTATATCCTTTCAGGTTACGTTATTTTTACCGTTTCTACGCTGGGTACACTCGCCTTTATAGTCGGTTTGATGCAAAAGAACAAGTTTCATCAGTATTTGGCGGATTTCTACTTAACTAAAGTTAATCCGGCCGTAAAAATCTCGTACGAACAGTATGGGAATGTTAAGAATATGATTTGCATTCTGCCAGCGACGGTGGAAGAAATACTTTTAATGTTTTACAGGATAGCCATATTCCTGTACGATTTGCCGGATGCCGCAGGAGAAATAGCGTACGAGTGGATAAAAAAGACACTAGATAGATTTCTTTCGTTCGTATGCCGTATACAAAATTGGAACAAGAAGGAAACGAAAATGGAAGTCGTTCGAGAGTGCATACGCCAGAACGCAAAGTATTTAAAGTCGTTATTTCCAGTAACCAAGTCGAAGAAGTGGAAAAAGTTAGATTCTTGCAAGACGGCGGAACATATCAAGCACGCAACGAGAAGAATACGAAGAATATATAAATACCGAAACGAGAGAGTGTGCGGATGCTGGGAACTTTATAATCCAAGATGCTGGATGTCTATACTGTTCAGATACTGCGATTCGCATGCATACGAAATAATAATCACCTTGCCATTTCTCTTGAGATCGGTTTTATTAACTGTTTCCGTTAATATCTTCATTCAATGCATGTGGAGAGGAGTGTTTCCTTTAGAAATGCCAATCATCGACATGCTTTAGTTTGATTCATCTGTTTCAGTTAAAGAAACAATTTTTTTTTATTGCCAACTATACTTTCTTCCATAAAATAAATATTATTTCTATATATCTATATATACTTCTCGACGGTTTCCCAATGTTGTTTTAATGAAAAATTTGGCACAAATGAAAAAAAAAGAAATCTACTTTTGTAAGAAATTACCGAATTACGTTTCGAGTTATAAAGGAAACAATTTTTAATAACTCTTCGGTAGAATTATAATTAGGAGAAGGAATATCTTAACCAGTCTGGAAACTTTACTTATTTTCAGTGGTGGTTATTAAAGTTGTTCCATTAAGAGAGACTATTTTCTCTTCCTTTTTTTTAAATGTTAAGTTAACGTTAATGCAAAAAGTGTTTATAATAAACATTAAAATAATCAAAAACCTTTAATTTGATTTCAAAAACAAATTAGTGTGTGACATAAGTATCTGGAATATTGCCAAATAAGATTAACCAAATTAGCATATTTGAAATTAAATTACTTCAGTGGGATATCGCCGTGACATTCTAAGTAAATATACACACACATATATATATTTTTTGTTGCTACAGAAGCATTAACACGTTATAACGATAAGATAAAATTTTTCACTATTAATACGACGCATTTAGAGTTAGAATATAAATTTAAGCAGTGTCCGGAGAAAGAAAGAAAAAAAAAATTCGTAAAATTTTGTTTTGTGTTAGAAAGATTGGATCGTAAGAAATAATTTAGTTTCATCTGTTGCACGAAAGAAAAAATCCTCGGGAGAAACATTTCAATGTAGAGAAATGACACGGCAGCTGAGTCTTTGTCGTCAAATATGTGACAAGGTGGATCCATCATAGGTAATACGAGTCAAGAAAATATCGCGTGGCCAAATAGGTGCATCCTATATATGTTACGAACAGAACAGGAATCATCTTTGGTAGCATCTGGTTTTTCCGAAGAAAATCCCCTCGTGCTTTCTAGACTAAGAGCTAAAGCGTGTTAAGAAAAAAAAAATGTTTTTTTTCCTCTCCCCCCTTTTCCAAAATAGAGAAAAACGGAAAAGAAAAATGATCAGAGAAAAAATAACATTTTGCGTTACGATCTGTAGTATAACGTGTACGAAAACGCAGCAGATGTGCGCCATATTACTCTATATATTCGACGTATTTCCTTTAAGAAAATAAATGTCGGCCGATGTTCGATCGAATACGTATTTAAAAAGAAAAAATAAAATTAATTTTTTGTTTTTTTTTTTTGCGAATTTGCTTTCCTATAAATTAACCTTAGCAGATGTTCCGAATTTTTTCCAATAAAGAAAGGCAAATTCTGTTTTAAGAAGCGAGAAACGATACAGTTAAGAAAACTTTATTGCTAGAAGAATCGTCGCATTAGATGCTGCTGTTAACACAAATCATTCACCACTTTCGCTTTCCTAACATTGGACGGCAGATCGGATCATCAAAAACAAAATATATAAATATATATACGACTTATCAAGAGAGAAAGAGCTTAATTTTGTATCTTAAAAGTTAATTTAAACTTTATTGGTTTCGGGAATTACCGATGCATTTTCAGTTTTATATAAACTGATCGATTAGCACTGCTTCTCTTTTGCTAAAAGCAATAACTGTACTTTTATGAGAGAGAGCAAAAGAAAAAAAAAAAACGACTTTCTTTCAAACTTAAATTAAATTAATACTTTATTTTATTTTATTGCCGAAATTTTCGGAAAAATTAACAACCGTCGAAATGCAAAAAACAGTATAATTTTTTTTTGTTCAATTAAATTATTCACAGATATATTTTTAAGCTTAAAATTATCATACAGTAAAAATCAGAATAGTCGTTAGAGTAAAGTAGACGAAATTTTAATGATAATTTTAGATGAAAGTATAAATTTTATTGTTTAAAATATAAATAAAAAAAAATATTTTTTTTTACTCGGTTTTTAAACGTAATAATAAAATTTCTTTTTATAAAGTGCTCATAGTATCGGAATTCACAACACGTTTTTCAGAAATTTCCGGATTTTTGATGGCTTCCGATACATAATTATGCTTTTTTATGCTATAAAAATAGATGTTGTTGCAAATTCGTTAAATTTATTGGATTACATCGAGAGTAGAGAACGGTATTGCTTTTCATGAGCACCGAGCAATGCTAATTCACTTAACTATGAGATATTTTTCGTGTTCGATTTTTATCTGCATTAAACTGATCGATTGGCAGGAGAATTCTTATAATGTTAAATGAGAGTAAAAAAAAAAAAAAAAATTGAGTATGAAGTTAAATCAGTCATTTCGCAGCGTATAATAAATCATATTTTCAATTTTTTAAGAATATTAAGTCCGGTTTATTTAGTTAAATATATATGAAATATTGCATTAAAAAACTGCAAAGAAGCAAAAGTGCAGGAACATCATTATTAGGCGAAACAAGCTGAGCGCATCGTTTTAATTTGCCATTATATCCAACAGCATATGACCCTCAGGTCATATGTCAGAAGTCTTATATCTGATTATGTCATTTCTTTCTTTAGGAAATCTCAGAAGAGTCATAATTCTTCATTTAGTAAGTGGCTGAGCGTGTTGAACATTTTTCTTCCTTTAATTTTTCTTAAAAAAATATATTTTATTTTTTTTTTTTACCCTACAAAATATATTTCATTGGGTTTTGTTGTTATGAAGAGAGAGACATAACGAAAGAAAAGCTGAGAAGTTATTTAGTTAATTACAGGCAATTATCATTAACGGTAAACTTTACTGGGATAATGTAACATTACCAGAAAACACAATTCCATTACAATAGAATCAAAAGTAGATGAATAAGAAGAGGAAGAAAATACAGAAAACCTTACTTAACGCTTCTTTCTGATGCTCTGATGGTCACGGGTGTCATTGTAATTGGAGTAAGGCTACTTGTGGCTGAAGTGGAAGACTCGACGAAGTCTTGTGACAAAAGTCAGAACTTCGTTAAGCAAGAATGAAGTTGAGTATCATTAAAAGAAGCAGTGGCAATCCTGGAACGAAAGAAGAAGAAGAAGAAAAGCAATTATCTATTCGTACCGATATTAGCGCTATTACGACATTTACGATAACTCGCTCTGTGTATTTACTGTCACAGTTATTCAGATGCAAAGCAGATTAATTATGAGATCAATAGACTCGCGAACATATTTATAACGCTTATGGCTAGAGGATTAAGTCGGAGACACGTTAGCGCATCAATGGGTCAACATTAAGCAGATACAAACCATTCATGAGAATGTTAACAGAAAGTCAATAAGATAGTTGGAGAGAGAGAGAACTTTTAACAGTATTTAGGTCAATGTTTTAATTTTCATCACTAAGCAAAACTTGTTATTTCTGGCAACTTTCCCGCATGGTTACAGAGAATCTAATCCCTTAAATTTTACAATTTCTCTCTTTCTCTCTCTTTCCTTGTCTCGAGTTTTACGTTTTGAAAAATCGTAAAAAAATTATTTTATAAGTTTCCTTCTTAAGAAAGAGGCTTTTGGCTTTATTATAGAGAATGTAGCATTGTTAAGACAACGGTTTGTTTTTTTTTTCTGTGTGTGCGGAGGGTCATTAGAATGTCATTTGTAACAACTCCAGAATTGTCTTTAAGGGAAACGTTTGGTTTTAACTCGGTGGAAAACATTGACCATTCAAGTGAATTGAAGATTGCGGGATTTTGTTCTTTTATTTTTTTTTTTTACGACGTACCAAAAATCTTTGGAAAATCTCCAACCCACATAAATTATAAAAAAATAATGCTTAATCTATTTTCAAGAATAACCCAATTTAGTTATTTTTCAAAGAAGAAATATATTAATGATACTTTTAGAATAGCGCTGCTCTACAATCTTTGCCTTTGATAGAAGAAGGGAAAAAAAAAGTAAGTTTGAATGATGTGTTTTTAAACCTCAAACTAACTCGCAACTCTCTCGATCTTCATAAATAAAATTAAGAAAACGGTCTTCGTTTATATATATATTTATATATATTGAAGAAAACTGGAAAAAATGATCTATGAGAGATGCCGAAAAACATTTACCTCTCCGCATTATATTCAAGAAACACAGTAATGACTATAAACAATAATTAATGACGTTCGAAAAAATGCGAAATTTGAATAAAAAATTATTGCTATTTTTGTTAATAACGATAAGGATGATGTAGTTCTTTTAATATCTGATACGTTTTTCGTTCGCGGATGATTAGAAAATATTGCGAAAGTAGAGACAAACAAACCTTGACAAGTAATCTCATCTCCCCGGTACAGTAATAATAATAATAATAATAATACGCTGTAGCATAAGAGTTAGCAGCGCAGTTTCGCAGACTAGAATGAATACTTTAGTGTTTCTACTGCATTGATATTGCAAACCGCTTCTCCACGCAGAAAACGGCTCACGCAAACTGCACTTAATGGCCAATTAAACAAGTAAGGCAGTCTGTTCGGTAATTTGTAATTATATACATATCGCTCTGTATACTGATCTACAGCGCACTAATTCAATTAACAATGCAGGTGCTCTCTCACTCTACGCACCATACGACCTTGCAGATTTTGGTAAAGTTTACCGAAAGTGGTATTCATCATTTATTAAATATATCTATATATATATATATATAAGGCAGGACACTACGGTCACACACATACATTTAAAATTAAGTTATTTCGACATTGACGAATCGTTTAATATTTATTTAAGATGAATAATTAAATATCGATTCCTATACGCTTTGTATTGACAAGGATTATCGGATTAAAGCTTTCCAACTTGTTCTTGTTCGGATAACTTTGTCTAGGATAACGAACGGGATGCACAAACTCAAACACGTATAATTTATTAAACAACAAACTGAAATTTTAACCAAGCTCGTTTACGTCTAATCCGCGATGATAACTGGCGATTAGCGTGCGTAAAGTCGATACAGCAACCCGTATAATATTGTTTTTAACAAAAATCTCCTACAATTCGAACGATTTTATAATAAAATATCGAAGAAAATGACACTTGCGACCGTTTTTCTTAGAACGAAGTCGCCATCTTTGAGAAAAGTTTTATTTACTTAATATAATTTTTTATCATTATTATTATTTTTTTCCATTTAAAACTTGAAAGTAATTGGATATATATAATATTCAACAGATGTAAATTAGTGTTTTGCTTCGTCAAAAGAAATGTTTCTAGAGATATGGCTGTCAGATTAATTATTTTTCTCCACCACGTTTCGACAATGACAATCGCTGACGTATTCTTTAATTCAAGATTTTTAAATGCAAATATGTCTTCGGGCAGGACGACAAAAAATAAAAAAAAACCGAAAGGATAAAGAAAGAAAAAAAAACTGTTTAGAAAATGCTAATTAATCGTTCTAAAGAGAGAGAGAAGAGAGAGAGAGAGAAAAATTCTGGTGAAAAGTTTCTCAAATTTAATTATTATTATTTTTTTAAGTTCTTTTGACTGTGTTCATTTGACGTTATTTTTGTATCTTTTAATAAGTAAGGACGTCAAAGCGATTTAATAAATAACTTCATTCCATTAACTGATATCACGAATGTAGAACTTAAAAAAAAAAATAAAATAAAATAATAATAATAATAGTAATGATTATTCGAAATTTTGAAGAGAAACGACTGAAAACTTGCTGGTCGTTTTTCTTATTAAATTTTAACAATTTTTTTCAATGAGCGCGATCTTCACAGAGCGCTCTTTTAATGGCGCTACATAGTAGAGAGTCTAAGAAGATAAACAAAAACGATTTTTCTGTTTATAGAACTTTTAATATCGTTAAAAGCACTGGCAGGAAGAAAAGAAAAAAAGTTTAAAAGGAGATCAGAAAGATTTTTAATGCGGCGCGCTTAGGTGATGACTGTAAAACTGTACACATCAATTTGTGAGGAGGAAAGTCAACTCTCTCTCTCTCTCTTCCTCTTTCTCTCTCTATGTGTTCGATACTCTGTGCGTGACATAATTGCCAACTGTTCTTGTTAGATGTTGGCGGAAGTATAGCAGAAAGAAGTGGTTCAGGTTTGTCAGAGATACCAACTCTTGAGTGCCTCTGACTGGATGTTTAGTAACTGACCACTCGAAAGGTGGACTTGTATCGCTTGTTTTTATATCTATTGTAACTGTTTCCTTTTCTAACAATGTTTTCTGTTCTGTAATTACGTCACGCAGCCTGAAAGTCCTCACTAGATAGGATTTCTATTAATTATTTTCTTTGCAGTTCTCTCCTTGGAGTGCAATTTTAGAGCGTGACAGAAATGTACTCGAAAGTTTTTAATTCGTATATAGATATATATAAACTTCTAAGAAGTTCTCAAACTCCTTGTTTAATGCTGTACACACATATATATATATATCGAACGATATTTTTTTTCTGGAAATAATTTCGTCTTTTGAGTTAAAATTAGATTTATTCGTGAAAATAGAAATCCACTCAAGACATTTATCTGATTAAAATCGACCGACGTTCCATAGTTGTTGGAATGTTTTAATAATAAACTTTTAAAGTACACAATTGTCGAAAAGCAATATCGGAATGCGGGGAATTAATCACTTTATTAATTATTCAAATATATATATAGGCTAAATATATATATTTATATATCTGACAACAGACAAACAAATAACAGAATATTTTTATTTATATTTAGTTCACAGGACGTTAATTTTGTACGAGCAGAATATACACAAACTTCTTGTTTTATTAAAAATTCTGATGACGTTTAGAGAATTTCTATATTTGCATATCACTCGTGTGAACTAAAGCAAACAGTTTTGGAAAGAAATAATCGCCTATTTTCCAAATGCGTGATTTATTTTGGTTTTGGTGATTAAAATATGTGTCATCAAAATTATCTTCAATGGCGTAACTTAAGTGTTTAAACATCGTGAAAATCTATCATACAATTCTACAGTAAAATCTCGTTTAACGCGGGGAATACGTTCCAAAAAAACACCAAGCGCTAAATGAAACAGCCTTAAACGAAGTCATCTTAACTTATAAATAATATGGATAGGTGAAAAAGGACAGTGAATAACAAATTTAATATATCAGAAAAAATTTTTTCTTCTTAAATTTAGAAAATAAACAGTTTTAAGAACGAAAGGTAGTAATCAGATTGTAGTAAACTATAAACAATGAAAAAATATCGATGAAAGAAAAACGTTCCAACTTCAAGTAACTTAACTATTGTTCGAAGTGGCAGAGTAAGCCATCTTGACTGTATCGAATTATTGTTTGAAGTAGCAGTATTCAGGTTAAAACTAAAATGGGATAATTGGGTTATTTCTATTACTGTAAAATAACGCCGATGACCGATTATAAATATGAACTATGACCGAAGCAGACTTTCGTATGTACTGCACTGCACTGATATCAAAAGCACTGCGAGACAGCATAGGATTATCAAAGCAACAAATTCGTGGGATTTTGGATTTATGTGATTATAACGGTTTGAAAAACCGCGCCAAAGTGAATCGATAAAAAATATAGAATTAAAAAAAACCGCGTTATATCGAAACAGCGTTAAGCGGGATCTTACTATATAGGAAAACATCAGAATTTCGAACATCGGCCATTTTTAAATAGGCCTATATGAAACTGTACGTTTAATCGATTTAAATTTAAATTCTTTATTAATGTCCTGGCCAGCATGCTGAACTTTATAAAAATCGATCAAATAGTTCAAAAGATATCGAAGAGAAACCTTAGAAACCTTTGGAAATTCGCTAGTTTTAAATAATTAAAGGATTAGAAACCATCCTCAACGACTCGACTTTTTTGACATTTAGCTTTAATAGCTAAATGTCAAAAAAATGCACCAACTAGCCTAAGATATATTAAGAGAATATCTTAAAAGTTTTAATATCCACCATTTTAAAATGATTGAAGCTAGAAGGTTAAATGATGTGTGTCGGGGGTTATCTTTAATGGGAGAACATCACTAAGATAATTCATAAAAATCTACTAAGTAGTTTCAAAAGTTATTATCGGGAGACAAACACACAACATGGTGATTGCATAAGCCTCATTTTCCTTCGGAAAGTAGGCTAAAAATATACGTAATTATCTACAAATTTCTTACAGCTAATGTAACATCTCTTCAAGTAATTAACGAGCTAGAAATATATATTTTAACGTCATTAAAAAGTTTTCTACTCTGTACATGTTTGTGTGATTCGATGTTTGTCAACCACTTAAACGGAAAATGAAATTCGCAGACTTGAGAAATATCGATGCATAAACGATAATTTGGAACGAATGAACGAATCTTTGCTTTATTCGAAAAGTTATTCATGAACGAATTAGTATAATAATACACACGTTAATGCAATGTTTAAGGCAGCGTATAAATGAACGTTAGATGTATAATGAATAAAGAGAAAAATAATGTTGAGCGAATAGTTTAATTACTTGTGTTCGATGTTCATCATGGAAGTGAACAATGTCATTATTAGCTCCATCAGCCATTTAAATTTCCGGTTGGAGACAATAAGACGGTCGTTTCTTTCCCCTGATATCCCTGACTGCGAACATCATTTTCCCATCAAGCCAACTTTTCTGCATAGCACTGCATGCAGCTTGCACATGGTGACAGTTGGACAACAGCCAGAGAATAGCACGCAACAGACCCTCAAATGATTCTTCAGACATCCTAGGAATCCGAATTAAAAGCTAAACTTTCTGACAAAATATGGCTTGGTTTATTTCTACGAAAACTAATTCGCTTTTTTTGGTTTCGCTCTTTTTTTTTTCTTACTCTATTTAACTTTCGATTAATTTCGAATATAATTAGCGAGCGACGGAGCGAAATAGCGTTAAGAGATAGACACCGAAGCTAGAGTTAAAGCTAAAGAAAGAAAAATTCTGAAGAGTTGTAAAAACGATTTCTGATTTGGATTCCTCCCTCTAGAATATATTTTTATTGTTTTAATGTTAATGCGGAATGCCAAGAAATTTCCCTCGGCTCCTTACGCATTACCAGAGATAGTTTGGAATAGCTGGAAGGATTCATCCTGGAAAGAGGTCCGGCTTTAAAGAAAGGGTAAAAGGCACAAGCAGCTGTAAAAGGAAGAACGGCGTAAAATCTCACAGAGAAAAATTTCTGGATTAACTTCCTCCCCTTTCCAGTATGCGATAAATAACCAGACTTGACGGATATAAAATGAAAACGAAACGACGGCCCGGAAAACGGAACGAAATGCCTGGAAAAACATTCGGGAATTTAATTAAAGACAAAGAGTTTTTTTTTTATAATTGGTTACTCGGTAGTAAGCTAGCCTTACTCGGTGAACAGTTTTTTTTTCTTTTTCTGGTTTTCCTGCTCTTCTTTCCTTAAAATAGCTCTGGAATGCAACCTTCTTATCTCGGTTGCGTTTTGAAAACAAAAAGCACTTCGACCACTAAACGCTACTCGGATTTCGATCCGCATCATAAAGATGTCTATGATACCGACTTCAAGCTATTTTATTTACTTTAAGTCGACAGATATCGGTGATATTTTCTAGTTTACCAACGTCAAAGTGTCTTAATTGTGCAATTCTGCCATAAATTAGACAAATGTCTTATAATTGATGCGACATTTTTGACCGAATAAGAAAACACACCTTGGTAGACCGAAATCCTTCATTTTAACACCCCAGTATATATATATATATATTTATATAAATAAATATGATATTCTCTCAAGTTGACAACATCTGTTGCTCCCAGTACTCAATCATTTTCGATTTTTATCGATTTTAAAAAACGCTTTTACTTTCTGAAGGAAAACACCACCATAAATAAATAAATAAATAAAAACTAGAATAAAAATTTAATGGATTTAACGTTAAGAATTCATTTTTCAAAATTTTACGAGTGATAAATACGAGGAACAAAAAACGCGTCGTACAAAAAAAAAGTGAATAAAAATGGTTCGGAAAGTTTTTGATGATAGACTACATCAATTTTCTCTAGCATGACTAGTCATCGATGTGTCCGAAAATGGGACGTGTTTTATATCCCGACCTCGTACATAACGTACATCGATAGAATGGAGAAAATATAAACACCTGAGGCTCCAACGGTTTAAACTTTTATATGGACATGTACAACTGAATACAAAATAAGCGCTTTTTTATTTTTTATTTTTATTTTTTTAGAATATCAGGTAGAAAGTCTGAAAAGGAAAAGATGGAAAAGAGAAGAAAATTCGTTGATGCGGTACTAACTGATGATATATAATGCGAGTCAGCACGTATGTCTTATAATGAAGTGCATAGGTATCCCACATATTCCATCATCATCGAATTCTTCAGATCCCACATCAATGCAACCTCCGCTACATGCGACTCGTTATTTTCTTTGCTGCCAATCGCATTAAATAACTAAATATAATAATCATTTAAATGATTTAACTTGGCTTACTTAAAGTTAATTAATTTTTTTTAGTATATTTATTTATAATCTACGTTGTTTACTTTATATAAACAAGCTTTCTACTGCAGGTAAATATCACTCGCTTCACTTAATATATGACTTTTTCCTGTTCCAAGTGAAAATTTGTTTGTCGTTTGAATGATTTATATCAATTGACAATTATCATGATTATTTTTTATCTGTTTAACAGCATTTCCATTATATTTAACCGCGTAAGAAGAGAAACTCGCAGCGATGTATCGAAAAATCGTAAAATAAATCGATAAATTAATAATTTAATATATATATTAAAAAAATATACGTCTAGAACGAAGGGTAGAATGCACTTGAAGCAAGAACAAAGTGAAAAAGAAAGGGCGAGTAGATGGGCATTTGCTATGAATGAATTGACATCAATACAGATGGTAGATCGAAGTGCAGCAGATGTTACTTATTCGCCGATGTGGTGTGGGCCAGATATACTATCTATCCCCTTGCTCTTTTCTCTATAAATATCTAATCCTTTCTACCATCGATTTTCGGTTCCAACAGCAAAACAAATTATTATTATTACGACGGCATTCGGTTGCTTCCCATTTAAAAATCAACGGGGGGAGAATTTCGCCTTTTATATATCTCTCTCTCTTGTTTACTCGGATGTTATTTATACCGTTAAGAATTTAAATAAAGGAAAAATTTGGTATATCTTAATTAATTCGATTCGAGGAGTTTAAAATCAAATCAAATTAATAACAAACCCGTGAAAATATTCCAGTAAAATAAGGATATTCGCCGTTTTAATTAAAATACCTATTCTTCCGGTTCTCTTTAAAGAAAAGAGAAAGCGGTAGATTGGATATTCAAATATTAAAAGAATTTTTACGATGTTTGAGTAATTCGGAATAAGGAATATTCCAAAATTTAATAAATTTAATTAAAGAAGAAAAACAAAATGTGGAGAGAATAGAAGAGTGGAAGAGTATTGCTCTGTATGGTCATACTGATGAAAGGAATGGCTTTCAAAAGTATTGGAACTTACGGAATTGGTTCCTTTCCTGATTTAGATATATATATATATATATATATATGGATGACTCGAGTTGTTTTATTAAAAATTTATTTATCAGAATAAGAATGGCGATCGATGTCGAACGGATGCAGAGAGATAATGGTCAGTATTCATCTCATCCACTTTCAAAGTTTAGGATTTGGTTCAATTTATATCTGGTACAAGGAAAGTAGATTAAGGCCTTCTAACGCAAAGATCTAGTTTCAAAGCCTTGGCACAACAAACGGATTTTCTAAAGTACTTAGAAATTCTACAAGCAATTCCAAAGCGGAGAGCATCGAATGAATTTGAACCGGAGATTACAAAACATCCACTCGAAACTCTGTGAAATGTTGGCGATTCTCTAAACTACGCTATTTTTCAAAATAAATCACTCCATTTTTCTGTAGTCGATGCAGAAAAATGTCCATTAATTTCACGTCTTGTCAAACGGTATTGGGCCGGAGACGAACTCATTTCTTCCTCTTGTATCTGTTAGAACCGGAGCATCTACCTGAACGGTGACTTCTGCTTCGAATCGATAGCCACGCATCGCAGTGTCCATCGGAGAGAAAATAATTCTTGGTCGTCGAACACAGCC
>WUQG02033980.1:0-10923 GCA_011317285.2 Androctonus mauritanicus
ATATTTAACTAAAGTAGATTAAAAACTAAAATAATGTTTAAAATAACGAAAAAATAATAATTATAATTATTTTTTAGCACAGATTTTAAATAATCTATCAAAAAAGTTCATCATAAGCAAAAACTTCGAAATCACATGCTTAACGTCTAGAAATCACGTTGCACACGCCATCCTAATGGTGTATGACATCATCGTCAGAATAATTTTAAAATACGATCAAAGATTTGAATACAATAATTCAATCTGACAAAATACAATGTAAGAGAAAACGAAACTTCAAACGGTCTCTTGGGAACCATGTGACGTAGGCGTATTATTCTAATTGAATTTTTACTGTGATAATACGAAATTTTTTTAGAAAATAAAACAGTTATTAACAGCAACAATAAAAAGAAAATGTTTTTATGAAAATTATCAAAATTTATTACTATTTGTTAACTCGATATTTTCAGAAGCTACGTCATCCTAACGATATTGTTCATAGACATCAATCACACTTCAGAGTAAAGTAAAAGTTTACTTTACCCGATGTGATCAAGCGCGTCGCATCACCAACTCCAACCTGCATTTATACAGTATTAAGTGCATCAGATAGGCGACGCCATGCTGCCTGATGCGCCACGACACAGAAATTCTCAATCCAAGCATCTTATGTAGGTGTGCTGCGTTGGATTGCTTTGGGTTAAAGTAAAATTTTGCCTTTTAAATTGATAAATTATAATAATGCAAGCACCAGTTTATTTTATATATATATATTTAAAATTTCAATAAAATATTTATTTTGGCAAATGGAATTAATATATAAGTAACTAAAAGTCAAAGATTGAATTTTAAGTGCTGAAGTCGGGGGTAGACTTATACACAGGTTACGCATTTTTATAGACTTTTAAACTCCAAAGTCGGGGGAGGTCAGCTGATATATGGATCGGCTTATATTCGAGTATATACGTTAGTTTAGAATTTTCCAACTATTATGTATAAGCATTTTTAAATTTAAGAATTAATATGATAAAAATATATCAATCATTGTGTTTTTATTTTATGTATTTAAAAATGCAAATATGTGTTTTTTAATTATGCATGTTTAAATTAAAAACTTTTTCATATCCAAAAATAGTCCATTTTTAAAATTTTAGAAAATTTAAAAGTCATACAAAAAATTTTAAACATTATGATAGCAAAATGATCTATCAACAAATATATTATAAATTACATAGCTATTTAATGTGTTACTATAGTATTTCAAGATGGCAGTGTTTCCATCAAATGAAGGAATAAATTATCTTAATAAAATCTTATAAATTATATATAGAGGGATCCTGACTTATGTTGGTATGACTTGGAACAATATGATTTATGATGATGATTATTTATGATGAAAATTCATACTTATGATAGCCTCTATCAATGATTTTGCAATAATGGCAGCCAATTAATTGGATGCTGCCAAGTTCTTGCCAGGAGGAAGTGTGTTGCATTTCACCATATAATATTTTTATTTAATTTTGAGTCTCATATCTCTAGATTTTTTAGATGTCCAGTTTTGTTTTTTAATATCTGTATATATATATATGATTGTAACTAAATTAATATTTTTTATAGTTATTTAAATATTAAGTACTACATAAATACAATGAAAAATACAAAAAATGATTGCATTATGTCCTTTTTGCATTAGTAGCATATCTTGCAGTAACAGATGGATCCACAGTATTTATTTCTAAAAATGTCAATTTATTCTCAATTATATTATTAAAAATATGTGGATACATGTGAATGTTCATATTTAAATAAATTCAAAAATATTAATTTACTAGGCACTTCACAAATAAAATCAGGAATGTATAGATTGAGCTTTTTTAATAAGTAAACATGATTGCCACTAATACATGTATCATTAGTTAATATTAAATGGAAGTTATATTAAGAATTTGTAATTAAATGGAAATATAAATATCTCTGCTGTTTCTGATCAACAATTTGTGTGGTTTCAGATAGTTCTAAACATTTAGAAAATATGTGGCTATTATTTTGCAACTGATTTCAGTCATATTTATAGATGTTTGCTTTCCATTCTCTTCAGTTATAGCAAAATTTTCATTTTATGTTTTGATTTTGATTTTTTTATCATTTAAACTCAGTTAAATATTTTTATTGATATTCTGAAATGACAAAAAATTTTAATATTTTCTGCTGAACACAGTTCAATAAAATCATATTGTTGAGAAAAATGATTGCAATACAACATGACATGACCAAACTCTGTTCTTTTTTGCTTTTTCTTCTTGTCACATCATGATGTTTCTTGTTGTAAGGCTAGTGTTTTGTCATTTATTCTAATAGTAAACTGAATTTTGAGAATCTTTAAAAATTCCAAAAATATCTATTTATTTCAATGAATTTCATGATGTCCTATCCCTACTTTCAAGTATGAGTGATTAATATATGAGTTTCACAGTTTTACTGATTTTCAAATATTGAAGTAGAGGATTTGGCTTATACATTGATTGAATTATACATGAGTATTTATGTTATATTATAGTATTTATAATTATATTTATACTAATGTTTTTGGAATGCTTTAAAATCAACAGGTAAAATGATGCTGACTTTTTGACATCCATGAACTGAATAAATTTTTACATTGGAATAAATGGGAAATGAATTTCTGATTTATGAATTTTCACTTAATAAAACAGTTTTTAATATTCCAATAATTTTTATAAACCAAGACACATCTGTATTTTCTAAATATCACATTTTCTAGAGTTAATAAACAGAATTTGGATTTAAAATAATTGCTAAATTTTGATTACTTGTAGCCCAAAAAAAATTTGATAAGCTAATCATTATAGTACTTTACTTTTATGTTTTAATTTAATGATTTTATTAATGCTTTTTTATTTTATTTTATTAAAATAAAATATATTTTACCTTAGAATACAAAGTAGATTCCATAAGATCTTCTACTGAAAAATCAGTCAAGTCAATTCTTAAAATAATTCTTTCATTTGCTTTCAAAACATAATCACATTCAAGACCTGCAATAAACATATTTTTTGTTAAATCCTATTCATTTATAATTAAGATTAGATATTGATTCTTTGTAAAGGCTAACATTTACTCTGCATATTAAAAATGAAAACATACTTGAAAAACAACTTTTCATTTTTGATATTCAATAAATACTTAACCAGTGCAGTAATGATTAAAAGATTTTTTGAGGCAGAGCTTGCAATAGAGTGGCACTAGGCTAAAAATATAAAATACATCTCCAATCCTAAAGAAGCCTCTATCATAAAAAAATTATGTATACAAAAGAGAATGAACTGTTGTGATCAATGAAAATATCTCAGTAGTAGTCTCATTGTACTGGCAATGGTGCATAAAAAGTGCTCTATAATATTTATTTTGTGTTTATATTATTTTATTAGATCCAAAATTGTATAATTATTCTTATTTAATGATTATAAATACTAATACTCTTACTTCTCACTAATCTGTGGTACATTACAAGGTTGTTTAGATAAATCCAGAATTTTTTTAGGCAGAATTTCTGGTAAATTCTTCATAGACTATAATTTGGCTATAATTTCAATTAACATGCAAGTAATTAATAATTGACAAAATGGTGGCTTCTACTTCAACAAGTTTTGAATACAATCAGAGGGCAGCCATTATTGAATGCTTCTTATGGGAAAAATGCTGAAGGAAATCATTGCATAGTTTGGCTACAAGAAGACTCAAGTTTACAATACACATAAGAGATTCAGGGAGTCTAGCATGGAGGAATTTACTCCTGACTGAGCCAAACACAGAAAGTGATCTGATTGCAAGAGGAGTGATGAATTTGTTTCCAAATTGAAGGAGAAGATCAACCAGAATCTAGGGCAGAGCATGGCTGACATTGCAAAGAAATGGGTGTGGTGAGGTCAACAGTCAGTCTGGCAGTGCAGAAGGATTTAGGATACAAATCTTTTATCTTCAGGGATCACAACTGTTGACCAAAAAGAATAAGATCAGCTGGAAAATGAAGGCCCAGACTCTACTTAATGACATCAAGCATGACAGTGCCAGTTTCCTGAGGTTGTTCTCAGATGAAAAGAATTTCATCAAGAATAGGAAAGTGAATTGTCAGATTGACTGATGGATATGCCAAAATGTCTTTAATGTACCCACTGTCATGTATACAAAATTCCCTGCCTCTGTCATGGTTCTGGGAATTGTAAGCAGTGAGAGTGACGTTGTGGCACTACACTTCTTTGAGGAGGGCCTGAGAGTGACTGCAAAAAGTTACATCAATGTGCTGGAGACAGTTGTGAAGCTCTGGATGGACAAGGTGTTTGCTGGAAGGGACTGTCTGTTCCAGCAAGACTCAGCTCCAGCTCACAAGACAAGGAAAACCCAGTTCTGACTTTTCAATAACCTGCCTTACCTCTGGTTACTTGACTTGTGACCTCCATCCAATCCACACTGCAATCCGCTCAACAATTATGTGTGAGATGTGATTGAAGTAAAGGTCAATAAGACTCATCATAACATGAAGGTTTCTATCCTACAGGTGATGACAAATTTAGATAGAGAAGAGGTGAAGCATGCCTGCAGGGGATTTAGGTCCTGACTTGAAAAAGTTATAGAAGCAAATGGTAGCTACATCAAATAATTTTGATTATTTACAGTGTATTTAATTTTTTATGTAATTTTCTTATAAATATATTTATTTTTTCCTGCATTTTTGTTGTTTTCATTTACATAGCAGTTTTTCTGGATTTATGTAAGTGACCCTGTAGGAAAATTTGAATTATATAACATTCCATAAATATAAATGTTACATAAATGAGAGCGCTTCTATATCAATCAAATGCTTACATATTATTTTATAATAATCTGTTATCTAAAATTAACACTTCAAATATTTAAATTATTGAAAGAATTATATTTAAAATATAAAATAAAATATAAAATATATAATCAAAAGTCTAATAATTTTTGTAGATAAAATTTATTTGAATTTCTTTTCTGCAATAAGTGATTTATTTGAAATTACTTATTGCTAAAAGAATTTTTGTTAATTTTATATTCTATATTATTTTTATATTAGTGTCAACTAAGAATTTCTGCATTATGAAGTTAATTTTTGGTTTAACAGAAGAAAGTATATATCATGGTAAATTACTGTATATTACAGTATATTATTTTTTCTCTTGCATAAATATCAAAAATATAGATTGAAGTCCACCATATATATATATATAAAATGATAATATCATTACTGTAATCTAATTAGTGAATCTTTGTATAAATATCAGTATTAACAATATTTATAATAATTTATAAATTTTACACGACTGCTAAAAGTGTTAAGTTTTTCTTAATTATTTAAAAAGGTATTTAAAGCAGTATAATCTTAATAGTATATATAATAATTTATGTTTAACAATATACAACCTCTCTTCAACTTACATAAATTTGACTTTATATAAAATATTTTCCATAACTGCATTATTTTTGCAGATACAGAGCATAAACATCTGCATTTGTACGTTATAATTGCAAACATGTTAATTTATGTTATTAAAATGCCATATTACTGGATTTATTTGTTTATTTTTTTTTTATATTTGTTTATCTTAAGGAGCATATTACTAGTACAATATCATTTCATGAGGTGTTGGCTTCCTTTCAGTCAGGGAGCAATATGCTGCCATAATGTTATATAGATACAATTGCTATAATCTGCCTATCTCTAGAAGTTGTTGATTCAGAAATTTTTGTTAAAAAATTATTTTTCTGACTTATGCAGAACCTAATTATGTAAAAAATTCTGTTCCAATTATTTCAGGAAGTGGCTGTATATAACAATATTTTATGGAATGTTGCAGTAGTTCAGTGTAATAAATCAAAAATAAACATTAACAGATATAAACACAAATATGGCAGTATCTTTTTCAAAAAAGTATTGACAAAATAAAAAAAAATTGGTCAACTTAACTAAATACAAATTTGATAACAGGAAAAAAATTAAAACATCAAGATTTAATAGATATGAAAACACACTAAACATGAGCAATATAAAAAAAATGTGCATGATGACATGTAGACTGCACTGTCATGCACATTCATGTTATGTTGCTCATGTTGTATGTATAGTATATATTATCATAGCTTATATTGATATTTATAATAAAAAAAAAAAACAGTTATAACATTTATGACAATATAACTGAATATACAGAAACAAATCAGCAAAATATTTTAGCAATAATGGAAAAATAAATAAATTAAATAATAAAGAAAACATTATTCTGAAAGAATTAAAAATATAAAGACATTGAAAATTATTTCATTAAAAAGTTTCTGAAATTAATAATGGAATACAGATATCTATAGAAGATTTATTTGTAAGAAAGCATATTCATTATATATAAAATGCTTTAAGCCAACAAACTAATTGAAAATATAAAGTTAACTTAAAATCTAAATGATTATTTAAAAATTGGGAAATCACTTAATACTAAAATTATAACTGTTTATATTCTCTTAATATATTCTACAGTTTATAACCAAAACACAAAACAGCAGTATTTTAAAAAATAAGCATTTTAATGGATAAAGTATTTTTGGATATATTAACTTCAGTGCTTTACAAATCTATAAAATATGTTGTAAAATTCTAAAAGAAATCTCTATACATTATTGTTCAATAGAATTTAAAATAAATAATTAAAAATTTTACCTGAAAAATGATAATGTATTATATTAAATTATAACATTAATATAGCATAATTTTTGTGCATTTAATAAATATTACAAAATATAAAATAACAGGTCCAAAAAGATATTTATAAATAGCAATAATATTCTATTTATGGCATATAGCCGTATGTTAGACATGTTCTTTGGCAATTTATAATTAATAATAATACTAATATTTTTTCTTTTTATTATTTCTAGAGTTATTGTAATAAATCTATCTGCATCTTTGCTGGTTTACATAAATTGCCATGAAATGAAAATAATTATCTCTATATTATATTCATAAAATCTTTTTACAAGAGCAACTCTTGTATGGTAATCTAATATAAAATATAAGTGATTGTTAAAAAATTGTAAAATTATTTAATAATTAGGAAAACACAATAATAATAAAATAAACATAAAATTAATGCTAAAACAACTATAAAAATTGGTTGGAAATATCTGATGATATAACTTTAAATTTTTACAAAATAAGTTTTTTTATTCTAATATTTTAATAGTTAAAATGATTTTTATCAACAAATAATATCCAATAAATAATAAATGCAAAAATATAAATGCTTATTTAATTAAATGGATGAAAAATTATTAAATTTTGAATATATTGTTCCTTTGCCAATATTTTATATGAAAAGTTCCAAATTCCAGTTCTGATAATTTATATCCATTTATATTTTGTAAACAAGTAGTATTTCATGATTTAATAATATAAGAATTCTTGATTAGAATATATTTTTACATATCAAGTTCTGAATGGAATTCTCTATCACATTCTTTTTATAGTATTATTTAATTTTAATTTTAAATCTGAAAATTGAGAAATATAAAAACAATGCATGGCCAAATTGATAAAAACATGAAAACTGTAATTAGGAACTTTTTATGCCATATTGATGAAAATAATTAATTAATTTAATTTGGAATAAAATATTAATTGTTAAAGCATTATGAAAAATGTCCTTTTTAATACTTAATAGTCTTTAATGGACTTTCTCTTATATAAATTAGCAAATACATTCAGTTCTGTTTTACATGAATTTTTTTTTTTCCACTGTTTTGATTTTACACAAATTAGAATTAAAAATTTCATTCTCTTTTTACACAATTTGTTTTGATTTAACACAAACAACTCAAATTCTAAAAAGAAAGATTTTTTTTATGTTACAATAATGCAAAGCAAGTGAATGTAGCACTTGCTTTGTATTATTCACCTCCATGTTATTGTTTTTGATTCCAATTAGAAAAGAAATTTCTGAGGAATTCCCTTATTTATAGGGAATTTATTTTGTCTGCATTTTGAGTTTGGTGTTTAAAGTGAAAAGTAACTTTTTGATGTTTAAATGGTATAAAAAATTTAATAAAAGTTAAAATCAAAATCTTGTTATGTATAATTCATATTATTTTGCATAATTTTTGTGTTTATGAGTAAGTAACATGTTATTTTTGGTATGGTTTTACATTAGTGCCACATGAATGAAAATAGTACTGGTTGAAAGATGATGATGAGTAGAGAAAACTTTCCAAAAGAACTGCACTTCTATCTGGTGCAGACTTTGAGAAAATGAACGATAACATAATAATATTTCTCTACATGCAGTACCTAAACTATTGCATGCCACCATTTTGAAAACCTGTCTTGAAAGCTGATATAATTTTGGAATGAATCTTTTGTACAACAGAGAGTTGTTGATTCTTATTTTAATCATCAATCAGTGGGCAGCAAATCTTTAATTCTCTAATGTATAGTTTCTTTGGAATGAATCTTCATTTTCTCAAAGCCTGCACCCAGATAGAAATACAGTCCTTTTGGAAAGTTTTCTCTACATGTACAAAGTCGCTAATTCTATTGAATATCAATAACAACAATAATAATACTTATACGTAAACCTAACGGTTAACATGACACTGCAAATCCAGAGTTCTGCATGAGCTCAGGTCTTTTACTATTTTCTAATAAATATAAATATATTCAAAATAAACAATGATCAAAAGTAATGTTTAACTGGCAAAGTAGAAAACTGGAAAAAACAACTATAAAAGTATCAAACAAGTGTTAGAATTAGACCGGCAAAAACTATGTTAGAAACTTACAACTAATAAATTGAATAAATTCTCAAAACAGGTTAAATAACAATAAAAATATAAATTTATTAGACTCAAAAACTACTTACAAAAGTGTAATCAAAGCTTTAATAAAGCAACTTCAAATAATCAACAAACTAACTAAATCAATATTTAAAATATCCAAAATCAAATTATTCACAAGAAATCAATCTTAAAGACTACTTAAATTCTAATACCTCCACAACTGATACAAACTTCAAACTATTTGCAGACCTTTACAAGAATTCAAATATCACTCAAGCAATTTCACTTTGAAATCAACACCTCTCCGAGTCATTGGAATCTTAGGCTTTTCTACTAGGTGATGTATAGTCTTGCATTGCTTCATTTACATAAGTCGTGCAACAAGTTTAAATTTTGCTAGTTTACAGGGATAAGTCAATTCATGCCATTCTCTTTACAGTTTAATCATAAACTGAACACAACATTGATAAAAGATCATTTTTATTTTTTTATATCGGATCAGTGATAAAATTATATAGAGGAGATGATGCCACAAACCAAGAAAGCTCTTTTGGAGGACGGATGTCTGTTCCGTAACACATAATTTACCAAATGCTAATACAGAGAACGTGGAAGTAAGTTAACTCTTAAACAAAATATAATACATTAAATAATAGTGAATATAATGATAAAACAATAAGAACATAATAAAATAATAAATAGGATAGATCAGAGTTAACCTCTTCAGACATGTTGTCATCTTTCTATTGATACTATTTTCATTCATATGTGCTAATGCAAAATTGTGCATTATTTTTCTTTTCAAATGATTCAATTTCTAATCAAGCTCTACAGCAAAGTATAAAAGTTTTGCTACTATTATACTACATTATATATTTAATACCTTGTATTTATATTTTCATAATACTTTGTTAATGTTTATAGTAATTATATTATATTTATTTTATTTATGCTTTGTTAATGTTTATATTAATTGTATTATGTTTATTTTATAATGTTTATATTGTATTATTTTACCATATTAAGGTTATTGTATATAGTTTGTTTTATGAACTATTGTATGAACTTTTAAATTTATATGAATTGTTACTTTTAAGGCGTTGTAATGGAACATCCTCACGGACATTCCATAGTTCAAAATTTTAAAATAACCGCAGAATTAATAACTGTTTAGTATATGTATGGTACTGATGAGGGACGTACTATGTCCGAAAACATTTTACCATGTAAAACTTTTATACTTTGCTGTAGAGCTTGATTAGAAATTGAATTATAAAAGCAAAGTGTTTAAGAATCATATTATTTATTTAAACAAATAGCTAATTTGCAGGACATAAAAAAATTGCTTTGAGGGCTTGATGCAGGCTGCCAGTTTTAGATCACTATTGTAGATGACAGAGTTTCAAATTCAGCATTTCGAATTACATTTGAAATGCCTTTTATGCATGTTTAACATATTTATTGCAAATAATTTTCCTATTTTGATTTTTTTGATAATTTATATTTGAAAAAATTTGCAAGCCTGGAACTTGTAAACCAAGAACCACTTATTTATTTCAAAAAAAAAACATCCGATTTCAAAAAGGTAATGCTCAGTTTCTCTAAAAAAAGGCATATGGCCCATACTTCTTTTTGACAAACATTGTTACAGGAATGCCATATTTGGAAATGCTAGAGAATTAGCTTTTCTCACAGCTACAGTTTGATTGCAATGACTTCATTTTTCAACAAAATGGAGCTCTGTGGATGAATTGTGAAATCAGATTATAGCAGCAGTGACTCAAGACATGCTGGCATCTGTATTGGGACAAATTGTCCTACTGTGTAGATATATGTCGAGTATCTGAAGGGGGACATATTGAGCATTTATGAACATTTTATGAAAAATTCATATTTAGCTGTGTTAAAAAGCAATTTCAAGTTCCTGGTGTGATAAATAAAAAATTTATATCCTTTTGAAATCAGGTGATTCTTTTTGAAACATCCTGTACTTTTTACTAACTATTGTTTGTTGATAATATTTTGAAATAATTAAATGTGATATCAAAGATAGCATTGACTTGGGATATCAAGATG
>WUQG02033991.1:0-10923 GCA_011317285.2 Androctonus mauritanicus
TGATGAGGGACATACGTTAGTCCGAAAACGTTTTGCCAAATAAAACAAATTGTACTTGCAAAGAGCTTGTTTTAGTGCTTTATTAAATTATTTGTTGACAGATGTTTGATTTGATTTTGATTTAAATAGATGCCAATTTTGTTTTGAATTATTATGTTAGCTAATTTATTACCGTTGAAGTTTAATCCAATATGTGCACAGAATTCTTTTACAGAACAGATATTATTTGGGTAGTTAACAGCTTTGTTAGTCCAAATAATCTGTTTAAACCTGAGATATATAGGCAATATGCTTGCCATTATCAAGAGTGCATTAGTTGGGGAAGTTCTGTAGGCATTGCAAATTTTTATGGCTATTATTATTGTAGACTAAGTAATTTTTAATATGTTGTTTTAATATAGTGTATCCTTAAGATTCTGCTGCATATTTTGTTATAGGTTCAATTAAGTAATTATACATGGTTCTTATAGTCTTTTTTATTGAACCCCCATTCTTTTCCAGAGATACTGCTTAACAGATTGACAGAAGTCAGAGGTTTGTTGTATATATGGTAGGTGTATTCTCTCCATGTTAGTTTTTCATCTATCATTAATCTAAGATGTTTTAGTTCAACAGATTATGTGATTTTGTTTTAATCAATGTTGATATTGATTTTTCTTTTAAATGGTAAGTTTTTCCCAGTTGCAACAAACAAGCTTTTATTATGATTTATTTTAAGTTTGCCATATATAGCTGACATCTCTTCAAGGGTTGTTTGTGCAGTTTTCCCTTGATGTTAAAAGAATCATATCATAGCTCGATATTCAATTTTGTCCAGATTGACATCATCTATCATCACACCTCTTAACTCCAGTTAAAGAGGACCTATTAAAACAAAACAAGGCATGTTTATTTTAATAAAGACAGTAGTTTATCATTGTTTATAATTATAGATCTATAGCACATATCCAACATGGAAAAGTAAGAACTTTTTGGCCTTCCCTTGTATATTTATAAAATTTATTTATTTTTTTAATATTAAATACATATTGTCAATAATTCTGAGGGAATCCAAATTATCCAGAGAATCAGTAATCTGTGGGAATTAATTTCCCAATTTTCACAGTTAATCAGGAATCTACTGTATCTTTAAAACTATAAAAACATATTTTTATCAAAAAAGTATACAAAATAAATTAGTTTAATTAAATTTAAACAATTAATTCAAACATAATCAATATAGAACTTTCTTGATTTGTATTTTTTCCTTGAACACTGCTTTTATAAGTTTTTTCCAGAAATCAAGTATTTTTTGTTTTCAATGTATGACAAAGATTAAAGATTCAAAATTAAGATAAATTAAAAAATTACATATTGCCCATCAGGAGAGATCTCTTAACTTTAAATAAACTAATACCTAGACTAAATAGTATCAACTCATAATTCCAATTCTACATCCTTGTGATACAGAGATAACAAGGAGAACAATCTCAGTTTTGAACTCCTTCCCCTGGCTAAAGGAGCTCTGATTCCATCCAAACCAAAGTGTGAGATATTGTGCTGATGGTTGAGTGATACTGGGGAAGAAAAAATGATCCCTTTGACACATTAGGCAAAAACTTCATCATATTTAGCCTCCCACCTGTATTGGAGAATAATCAAGTGGTAACTGTTTTTCTTTCTCCAGTTTTTTAGACTTATATGGTTCTTGAAAACAAATCTTTGGATAGTAACTCTGAAGAAAAAAGGGAAGATAGTGGTACCAGAGGCTTTCAACTATTAGGACACATTTTCCAATTAGCTATCTGTGAACCATCTATTGGCATCTCTGATATAAGTAAGATGATTAGATTTGTAGGTTCTATTCTTCCTTTTGGTGATAGTTGATTTACAAATAGGACACTGTGCTTCTAACCAAAATTTTACTCTGCAAAGATGGATCTGAGATTTTTTAAGGTACTCTTAGATCCTAATATGATTAATTTTGAGTCAATTTGCCTATCAATCTGGCAAATTGACTTAAAATGGTCTCTGTGAGATTGTGTCACTATAATTCAGAGAGCAACTGGATACAAGGAAATTGCCTTAGGAGCATTCTTGATATCCACAGGGAATTTGACTTGACTTCCGAGAAATCACCTTTGCAGCAGACATGGAATCTGTACAACAATTATTTATTTAAACCATATACAAATAGACAGTGAAATATCTTTACAAATTTATGGACTCAATACTCCATTATTTATTTAATCCTTGAGCGATAAACGCTCAAAAATAAATTTTTCATTTTTCATTATTTATGCAACATCTGTAGTGGCTTCAAAAATTCAAATAATACAATTCTAAGAGATTCTTTATAATGCTAAAATATTTACTTTATATATCTTTAAATATAAAAAAACCATAGAGTTAAATTTATTTTCAGCATTACTAAACATTTAACTAAATTTAACTTTATTGTTTACACTGTCTAAAGCAGTAACTTCTAAGAACTAGGAACTATAAAAAAACCTTACTTTCTCAAATTATTAAATAATATACACAATATCTCTAAAAATATTACATAATTATGAATCACCACAGGCCTCGAATATAGTTCAGCTGTCTTGTGCCCTCTTCAGCTTTGCCCGTGAAAATTATCATAATCAACATAAATACTTCTTAAAAAATTCATTTTTTACATCTTAAACATTCTTTTTGCCAACTCCTAAGCAATATAATTGTAACTTAACATTGATACATTATTTACATAAAAAACTTTTTTTATTTTACCTTATTATAACTCTCACTAATTTCAACAATATAATAAATATTCTTATCATTAATCGGATATGAAATCACAGTAACGACAGATTAATTCCAAGTTAGTTGTAATCAATTATTCAGGAATCATACTAATTAAACACAAACTCAGAAAAACTTTAGTAATTATATTCATTTACATATTTTATTTTGTATTTGCACCACTACCTCTAGTGTTAGATTTACTACATGTTACTTAAAACTCAAAACAAAAATTCCCATCATATTTCCAGCAACTAGAGGTTGTGGTGCAAATATAAAATATGTAAATGAATATAATTACTAAGATTTTTCTGGGTTTGCGTTTAATTGATAAGAAGGTTTTTTTATATTTAAAGATATATAAAGTAAATATTTTAGCATTAGAAAGAATCTCTTAGAATTGTATTATTTGAATTTTTGAAGCCACCACAGACGCTGCATAAATAGTGAAAAATTAAAAATTTATTTTTGAGTGTATCACTCAAGGATTAAATAATGGAGTATTGAATCAATAAAATTACTTATTTATTGATTCCATGCTGAAGCATAAAACTGTTTATAGTATACACTATCAGGAGGAAATTAAGATATTCATAGACACAAGTTGTCCACAGGAGATATTTTCTTCCCTTCTTTGGTACCTTGAGATAAATGATCTTTTAACTACACTCAATGGGAAGAATTTCCTTATTGTTGACTATTCCAATGACATAGCCATCATTGTGATGGGAAAATTTCCTAAGACTATATCTGAGGTGCTTCAGACAACTCTCAATACAGTTTCTAAATGGTATATTAAAATTAAATTAATTGTTAATCTCGCAAAGACTCTAATTGTACCTTTACACAAGGAAGACTGTTGATGAGATTTATGAACCATCACTGGCAAAAAGTTAGTTTTTTACTGAAATCAAATACTTTAATGTTATGTTAGACAAGGAATTGACTTGGAAACCACATGCAGATTTTATTGTTGTGAAAGACTGTAAAGCCCTAAGGGCTTGTAGAAGCATTTTGGGTAAGACATGGGGACTCAAAACCAGGATTACTATACTGGATATACACCATAAATGTGAGACCCATTATTACCCATACTGCCATTATTTGTTAGCAGAGTTTTATTAAAGATTATCAGGACTGAACTTAAAAAGATTCAAAGGTTGGCCTGTCTAAACATCAAAGGAGCTATGAAGACTGCATCTATTGCTGCTTTTGAAGTCCTTTTGGACATTTGTGTGTTGAAGCTAGTGCCTGAGAGGGTTATTATAGGCTCCATTGCAGAAGCATAGCTACAGTTTGAGCTGCCAAGCATGGTCTTCAATTACCACCCTTCTTTTGGGAAATACATAATACACATCAAATCTATTTAGACAAATTTGAAAATAAAATTTAAGAAAAGATCAAATTATTTCTTTTATTTATAAATTAAAAAACAAAATTATAAATATATTTTTCTTTCTTTTTTACTAGCAAAATCATTTTTAGTACTATCAAAATCTAATTTTTGTAATTATTAATTCTTGGAATAGTTGATAATTTTACTCTTCTTATTATTTAAAAAGTGTTTAAAAATATTTTTAATGCCAAAAATGCCACCTGGAGTGGACCGCTTCTTCTATCCTCCCCAGCTACACCACTGCTCCATTGTTATGAGAGAAAGATTTCTTGGATCCATATAGTAGAGCATTCATCCTTTTGAATGAAACAAGTCACACAATCAAATTCTTGAGATAGTTAAGGAATATATGGTTATGGTGCCCAAATTTAGCTTCTTGAGAAAAATCAGTCCCATTGAAGAAAATACTGTCTTTGTGAGTAAGACATGATTTCTTATGGGATGATCCTTTTAGAGATACACAATACACAATAGATCACTGGTTAGTTGCAGTACTAGGGAGACTTTTAAACAGCCCTTTCTTACAATCATCAACAATTACAATCAATTCAACTTAAGATGATTTTTGTAATCTATATATATACATAGATTACAAAAATCATCTTAAAATCATTTTGCAATATATATATATCTTTATTGCAAAAAAATCATCTTAAGGGATTATATTATTAATTTATATAAAATATAGCAGTAAAAGAAAAATACCTTAGGTACAGATGTTGAATTAACTGCAGTATTTTGCTTTTGAGATGATGGTAAAGTTATTCTAATAGGTGTTGTTGCAAATGTTCTAGTAATAGATGCTGGAGTAGTTATAGTTGTGATTGGTGTATTTGAACATAATATTCCATTATTAACAGTTGTAACTGGTTTTTCTGGAGCTTGATTTTCAGATGATTGATCTGATATTAAAGGATTTGAAGATACAATAACCTTTTCTGGTAATGGTGCAGAATCTAAAGATGCTGATCTTTTTCGTTTTTTCCCATTGAAATCATCAACCTGGTTCTCCTCTTAAAAAATTGTTTTTGTTTTAATGTTTATTATATTATATAGCCAAATTCATTAATTCAATTATGATTTGTTTTACCTGTTATTTCTTGAGGAAGTTTTGTCATAATGTTACTTGAATTTCCAGCATTGTTTCCATTTACTGGAGTTCCTTTTACAGGAATCGTACCTGGTAATGAAACTCTACATGTCTGTGTAGGAGTAGGAGTTCTAGAGGGAGTAGGTGGAGCACTGCTAGTTGTTGGAACAGCACCTGTAAAAAATAATTATTTTATTGTTTTATATTTAATGATATAATTCTTATGATTTTTATCAATTTTGTATTAAAAAGTAAAGATATTGCAAATGTACATAAAATTTTATAATTCAATCAATACTATAAAAAATAAATAAAGTCCCTGACTTACATATTTCAAGTACCATGATTTTCAAGTTACACATTCTATAAAAAAAATGTTAAAAAAGGAACATGTAACTGAAATTGAGAAAGCTGTTGATATAGTTTAGGACAAAAATATATTACAAAATTAAAGATTTTTTTTGCAATTAGGAAGAAAGCCGCATTGTAAATTGGAATTCATCATCATATACTTAAATGCAGATACAGTTACTTCAAAAATTTACACACCCTACAAAACACTTGTTTTGTGAATAAAATAAAAACAAATGAGTTAACAAAAATTTATTCTATACCAAAGTTTTTGCCTCAAAATGGGAAATAAATAATGTATTATTTCAAGATAATTCATTTTAATTTGCAGAAAATATCAACCAAACAAAAAGAAAGTATAAATAAAGATTATTCTTATTCTTTCAATTAAAAATGGTATCATCCACAGTGCAAAAAATTTTCATGTAACTAATATACTAAGAGCTATCTGAAAGATTCTAGAATTAACAAAAAGATATAAAAGTGGCGCGTTTCTTTTGTATTCAGTGTGCAATAAAAGTCAGAATGGACAAAGATAAATGAATCTAATTACTTTGCCAAATTATATCCCTTGATATGCTTAATAGAAATTTTAATCATTTGAAATAATTTATACTAGTTAGAATAAATTCCCTTGAAGTTTGGATTATAAAGTTTAAGGTTTAATGGATAAAGATAAAGAATTCAGTGAAAATCTTCACTGAATTCAAAAATAAAATTGTGCAACCTTGTTGCTTTATGAAGCAACAAGGTTGGCAATTTATAGAAATAAATTGCCAACCTTGTTGCTTCATAAAGCATTTATTTTCATTTTTCTACAACTTAGATAAGAACTATTTAACCAAATTCAACAAACAGTTTTTTTCAATGTTTGAAAATTTTACTTGTCTAAGTATATATCTAAGAGTTTATTTTCTAACCAAGAACCAGGCTATCAGGACAACTGATTATAAGTAAGGAAACTTGATATAACATAGAGTGAACAATCAGCAAAGTACAAATTGCTTTGTTTCATTATAAATTATCCTTTTTTGCTTAAAAATCATTGCATTATAACATAAGCAATGATTTTAAGCAAAAAAGGATAATTTTTGATGATCTCAATGAAAACCCTTTAACATACATTTCTTATACAAGGTAAATATCCCTAATCCAGAATGCTTGGGACCATAAGTGTTTCAAATTTTGAATTTTTCCAGATTTGTACTATATATGATATGATGGAGTTGATGAGAAGTGAAAAAAAATTCAGATTCAGAAAAATATTTTTATTTGGCATAAAAAATAAAATTTAAATGCAACAAACAATGAAAATGAATTTATTTAACATCTCTGGAAAAATCTTACTTAAAGTCTTACTCAAAACACTCTCAGAAAGTTATCATCAAAATTTTGGTATTTTTAATGATATAAATAATATATTAGAAAATAAATAATTACAGAAACCTCATACTGACAATATAAGACTGTTTTCAAAGTCATGATAGTGTGCTGTGGTTGCACACACATTATTGCATCATCTTTCATCGTAAAAATGAAGTTACAGATTTCAGAATACTTTATTTTAGATTTCAGATTGGGGATACTTACCTATACTTACTTAATGCCCAAATGCTAAACAACTTAATTTTTCAAAACCAAATTATGCCATTAAGAGAAATTTTACTTTATAAATATGCATTCATACATTTACAGAAATTTGTAACAACTAGAGTTTATTGAAAAAGGGGGGAAAATGCTGAATTTCATAAGAAATTTTTAAAAATAAATCACCTTCCTTAACTCCTGATGCACTTGGCAAAGGCATTGTTGCATTTTTGGCAGCTTGAATACTTGCAACAGAGTTTGCTACAGCTGTGAAAGCTGTTTGTGGGACAAGCCGAGGTAGCAAAGGAATAAGGCGGCGACCTTCTATAGCCCAATCAACAGATGTATTTGGTCCATAAATTCTGTAATTTTAAAATAACTACTATAGTAATATATTTTTAATTAAAACTTTTCAAATCTATTATTCATTTAAGAAACTAAATTTTTAGAAATAACAAAACATTCTTTTTCACTCAAGATTAAATTCTAAATCAACTCTGTTTCTATGGTATATGCCATAACAGTGGTTCTCAACCTATGGTATGTGCACTACTGGTGGTATATAGAATATTCCCAGATGGTACGCAAAATTAAATCAAATTTAAAAATTATGAAGTATTTAATAGGTATACAAAAAAAGGAGAATAAACAAAAGGTCTGTCTGTTAACTATAAAGTTTTTATTCGGTATATTAAGTTTTTACCCAACAGTATCTGTTAGCATTTCTAATTCTGAGAAAAAGCTCAAACCATTTCTCCTCTTACACAAGTTATAACATTTTCACCCACACTTTAAGAAAAACCATGGGAATCAGATGCAAAAAAAAGGATGCTTTCCATATATCAGATCACTGGGCCTAGTTTCTGTTTATTCATGATAAGCAGAAATATTTTTGTTCTAGAATTTTCTTAATTTTATCAAAATATTCAAAAACTATCCTAAATATTTTTCAAACAAATTCAAAAATTTTAATAATAAATTTGCTAAAATTAGAAAATTAACAACTACAATCCAAATCATAACTATACTGTACTTACCTATCAGCAATAGTATTTAAGCGTTCATCATTAACAGCTCTTCTAATTTCAGCTCGATGTCTTTCCAAAGATATGCTAAAATTCAAAAAAAAATTCTTAAAATCTGATGGTAATTTATTTTCACTTAATTTAAAAGTGAAACAAAAGTTTTTTACCTTAAAACTGCAGATAATTCTTGTAATAACTTTTTTTTATCTTTTGTTAGTTCACCTTGAGCTCGAAAAGCTGACACAATAGCTGCATATGCTTCTAATTCTAAAATGTTATAAACAATGTAGTTATTCATATTAAAAAAAAAAATCACTAAGAAAATTAAATTTAATTTAAAAAAAATTGCTAAAACCTTATAAATTAACAATAAAAAAAATTTTTTTAAATTAAAAAATAAATCATTAGGAAAAGGGAACTAGTTTTATTTTAAACTATGAATTTTTTTGAGCACTTCATTCTTATTTTGATAGACTTTTCATTTATTTTTCTGTTTCAAGAATATCTTTAAACAATATGAATATGTTTTATGCCATTAGTCTAAATTTATTTACATTTCTTCAATGACATGACGATTTTTAACTGTTGTTTATAATAATTTAAATAATAATTAATCCAAGTTGTTTTACAGAGAAATATAATTAATTATGCATTTGTTAATAAATTTAATAGGATGAGTTTTTCTAAGATTTTTATATTCAGTATCTCTCTGATTTATGTAAAAAATAATACAACCTCTAAGTTAAGACATAAAACTTGCTTCTATATCAATCTTGAAAAAAACCAAGCACTAAACAAGCAAGCAAAAGTTTTATTCTTAAGAAAGTCCGAAAACGTTTTATGCAGAATAAAACTTTTGCTTGCTTGTTTAGTGCTTGGTTTTTTTCAAGATTAATAATACAACCTTATACAAATATTTTCCGTAACTATTTTCTCAGATATAACTATGTTTTACATCTGGAAAAAACATCATTCAGATATCAACATATACTATATTTGCACATTACAAGTTCAGATATGTTAGTTTACAATATTTAAAACTTCACAATATTTGATTTGTGTTTCATTTAAGCTAACAATTACTTTATTGTAAGCTCAAAGATTGGAAAAATTGAGAATCATAAGAAATTTGCACAAAATTTAGAAAATTCAAATAAAATTACATTATTTTGCAAAAATTAAAACAAACAAATTTATAAGAAAATTAATAAAAATATGAAAAATTACATAAATTACAAGAATAAATAACTTTGTGATAGTTTTTATTTATTGATTCAAAAGATATATACAGGTACATCATTGACTTTTCAGCACCCTTAGTTCCCGTGTCTTACTGGATTAACTGTTTCACAGTACAAACAGATTCATGTACAAATAGTCTTCAACATTTAATTCAAACCCCACAGTCATAAATTAGATTTGGGGAGAAGCTGAAAATGCTCAAAATTTATGGATTTTTCACAAGTAAATTTTACTAGACACTATATATTATCTTAATAAACATAAAGAACACAAAACTACAATAGTCAGACACAGAGCTGTTCTATAATTAGGTGAGCTTAGGCAATTGTTTAAGGACACCATAATTTGGGGATACCAATTTTGTTAATAAACCAAAAAATAAAGTGTAATCTGAGTAAAAATTAATATAAAAGTTGCTTTAATAATAATGATACAGCTTTATCGGAAAATTGAAGATCTGCTATTTTATATATTATGTTAAAGTCATACAAAAGATATCTGCCTCATGCTTCAAAATTGCAACTTTGTAGATTAATTTTTAAGAAATTATCAAAACATTCAAATATTATTTTTATTCAATAGAATTTATTTAATAATTGGAAGTGATTTTTATATGTTTATATAAATAAAATGAAAAATAATCAATATTTATCAAATTGATCATGTCATTTTGACATTTCTAATATCTACTATTCACAATATTGGCTAAAATCTTAATATCAGTAATATTTTTACCAGTATTAAGATTAAGATAACTGATGTTTCTAACATCTATGAATACCAATATTCAATAAATTAAAAATATCAGTCATCAATACTGGTATTTTTCTCATCAACATTTTTCTCAATTTTGATGAAAATTAAGTGCAATAAAGTAAGAAAAAAAATTGATTAACTGCTTGAATTCAAATTTTAAATCATTTTTTGTTATAATAATGAATATTCTTGCAAACTATTTTAAAAATACATTTATTCCAAAATGAAAAAATATATATATTGATACTACAAATTTTAGTTATTTTTTTAACCAGATCTCAGTTCATGATATCTTCAAGTTTCTATTGGATTTATATAACAGTGGAACATTGATTATCCAAATATTGATTAGGCAAAATGTCAATTATCTGAACTAATGTCATCCAAAAAACATTACAATATCTATTTTTAATTAACTAATTGGTTATGCTGAAATATTATTCCTACTAGGTTGAATAATATTTCAGCATACTATGAAGGTCGCTAAGCTTATACCAATGCACAACTCACCCCACGTCTGTACTAGCCTTGGACATCCGAACAATTAGCATCTTAGGGATACATTCTGAAGCCACAAAGACACCATTGAAAATGGAAAAGTGCTTAGACCATAACAACAACCTCCATTCAGACTATTTATATTTATTGTTTATGTATCTAACTCTACCTACATATTGTATGACTAGGCATTATTTTTTTAGTTTTTGTTTTTA
>WUQG02034002.1:0-10921 GCA_011317285.2 Androctonus mauritanicus
TATACCACAGTTGTGAGACCCATTATTAGCTATGCTTCCATTATTTGGTCCTGAAAGTCTTAAGCAACACCTTTCATCACCAAACTTGAAAAGATTCAAAAGTTGTCGTGTCTGAGCATCACAGGAGCTATGAAGACTGCTCCTACTGCTGCTCATGAAGTCCTCTTAGGCATTCATCTTTGCATTTGTTTGTTGAGGCAAGTGCCCAGGAGGTTATTATATTGTGGGAGAAGAATCACTTGGATCCATAAAGAGGAGCGCACATTGTTTGAGTGGGACAAGTTACATAGTCACATTCTTGAGATGGTTAAGGATTACATGGTGCCTAGATTTAATTTCTTTAGATCCTTAACTGTTGTTTTTCCCAGTTTGGAGGACTGAGGAAACAGATCTGGATGGAGTATCTAGGGTGGTTTGATGTGGTTTACAGATCATTCTAAAACCACCACTAGTGCTGGGGCAGAAGTATACTATGAGGAAATGAGAATGTCTTAATCCTATCCTCTTGAACAGCTTGCCACTATCTTTCAGGCAGAAATTTATGCTATTTCTGCATGTGTTAAAATTAACCTTGATTGGAGATATGTCAATAAACACATTTATATCCTATCTGATAGTCAGGTTGCTCTTAAAACCCTTTATAGTTCCCACTTTACTTCTAAGCTTGTATGGGATTGTCATCTTCTCATTGAGGAACTGGCTACCAGAAACAAATGCCTTCAATTCCTTTGTTTGGATGCCAGTGCACAAAGGGATTGAAGGCAATGAGGTTGCTGATGGGCTGGACAAGATATGGGCTTCTTGTCCCTTTATTGGACCTGAATCTGCCCCGGGTGTCAGATTTGATGCATTTGGGCAGGTTTTCAGGGACTGGTTGGTATATCAGCACTTCACTTACTAGAGGTTTACTCCTGGATTAAGGCAAGCAAAAGCTCTCATTTTAGGTCCTTCTGCACACAGAATTAGAGTTGCTTGCACTGCATAAAAATGAAGCTAGGATTATCACAGGGCTCCTCACAGGCCACTGTCATCTTAGAAAGCATCTTCACTTAATTGGGATTGTTCATAGTCCCAATTGTAGAGAATATCAAGATGGAGATGAAACTCCTCTTCACATTTTGTGTGAATGTGTGGCCTTTTAGGGCTAAGATATGATCTTCTTAGGTTCCATTTTCCTGCACCAGAATATCTTGTTACACTCCCATTTAGAAAGATAGTCTTTTGTGAGTAAGATAGACTTCTTATGGGATGATCTTGTTAGAGGTGCACAACAGACCATTGGTGGTCACAGTACTTGAGCTGTTGAAAGCCCCCCTTTCCTACCACTATTACTAAGAAGTAATTTTCAAAGAAACTTGACTTGCCAAGTTTTGGTTTTTTGTCTTCTATGTCATTTTATGAAGAAATGATAAAAGAAATGATGCAATTTTTATTTGTTGTGCATTTAGCTGGATTAATGTTTGATATAGATTTATCTAGAAAATTATAGAGATCTCCAACTTACATCATTCTGAATTGCATTGTTCTTCATGTACATTGTTTTCCTAGATCAAATTTATTAATCAAAGTATGAAAATTCATTTCTTCATTCTGTTATGTTGCACTTATCTTGTCAATAAATTGGTATTTAAGTTACAAATAATTTGCATCTCATATGCATGTAAACCATCTTTCTTCCTAAAAATACTTGCCTAATTCATTCCATTGACCTAGGATACAGATTTGATCTTGGAGCATTCTGGTTGGAAAGCTGAACCATATTCATCAAATAATAGTAAAGAATAAATCATTCATTTGAAGATATGCTGCATTTCATCCTGAAGATTTGGAATCAGTTCTAAGTTATACATCTCAAGAATTGATCAAGAAAATTTGGCCTGATTTATTTAATTCCATTCTTTTTCTCTTAGTCAATCTTATTACAAATATATGCAATCTGTGGTGAGTCATCATTTAGTTACTTCTAATAAAAAAGCAATATAAAACAGGAAAAAAGGCAATCTAAACACAGATGCAGGCAGCCTATAATATGTATGCTGACAAAACAATGAAGTGTATTTGGAAATTCCATTTTTCTATTCACCGATATTCAAGATTGAAATTCCAGTCCAAAATCAGTTATTTTATCTAGGCAATAAAAAAATTCCAATGTTATAACAACAAATCTGATTGGAAATTGATTCTGAAGAACTTTTTGAGGTGCTGTATTTCTATGATGAAGAATTTAAATTTAATGATCTTAATTGAAATTTGGAAGCAATGAATGCTTGAAAGATCTGATTTTAGACTGAGCCTACAAATCAAATCACAGCAATTTGAAAATTGTGAAGCAGTTTAGATTCATTGAAGCAGCATCGAAATTCTTAGGATATTGATTCAAATGATCAACAAGCAACAACAATAACAAGGTAAGAAATAAAAAGAATGCTTGTTTCTTTTTAGGAGATTTTGAGAAAAAAAGAGGAGATATTTATCATCTTGCAAAGTTCAGCAGTTGATTTCCTTAGCAATGATTTGCAATTTCTGTTATTAGATATTAGTAATTATCTAAATGCCAATTATAGTTCAAGAGAATGCTCTGGGGTCTCCTTAAATAGTCATTTGATTTTTCAGATTTCATTTTTTTAAATCTTTCTTAAGAAAAGCAGATTAATAAAATGTAACAAATTAAGAATCTCTGTTTTTCTTGGTCAAAATTTTTCGTCTAGAACCAATTATATCATTTTAACATTGTATTTATAGGAAAATCAGTCTTGATTTATATTGTCTTGAATAACATTGCTGGTCTTGGAAACCTCTTATGGATTTTGGCTTGTTCACCTATGACTTAATTTTGAGGATGCATGCATTTAAGATTACACAATGTGATAAAAAGCATATTATAAATAATATTAATGATCTTAAAAATTACTTTCAATCACCTCTTACAATTCACTTTATATATAGAAAATATTTAAACAACAAATAAAAGAATTTTTATCTTTCATTAATTGCCTATAATTTTAATCATTTAATTCAATCTCACAAATATTAGCATAAATAAATTTGGAAAGTTTATAATTTATAAGTCTATTTTAAGTAACTAAAAATTTTAGCCATAAATTTTTAAATCTTACCAATTATTAAACAGAGAACTAGGCCAATAATTTCTGTTTTTATTCCTAAATTACGAAGAGATCCATCCTGAATTACAGTTCCAAATGTACCAGCCAAAATTGGACCCTAAATATAGCAATAATTGTTATTATTGACAAAATTAAGTAAATTTGGTTTGAAATAGATTTAAATATAATTAATATTTAACATTAATATTATCATAAGTGGTACATGATGAAGTGTGTGCTTAATTTTTCAGAAACATTAAAATATAAGAGAAATCATTTTCATAAGAAATAATTGGAACTATAAGAATGATTCATTTAAATTAAAGTTTTATCTGTATTTTAAAGTATTATTATTAGGAAATATAAAGATTTGGTCTGATTGTAATTAGTTGCAATTGGTGGGATTAGGAGAAAAAAGAAGGAATGAGGAACATAAGAGGGAAAATGAGAATTGGAATATTCTCACTAAAGTTCCACTAGTGTTCTGTAAACTCAATGTTTCACTACTAACAGATAAAGAAGGAGAGCTTTTTTATATAATTATATGAAACTTTATCCAGAATATTTTTGACCTTATACAATAGATCTTCTTCAGGGATTATATATGTTATAGAACTGACAATATTTAGAAATAATTATAAAGATGATTATTTTTATAATTATTTCAAAATATTGTCAATTCTATAACATAAAAAACTCTATAATAGTTTTTATCATTCTCAAAACATTTAATGTTCTGAGAAATGGTAACAACCATTATAGTATAGATTATGCTAGAGATTTATTATATACCTATTGTACCATTTATTATCCTTGTGTGAAGAGTATATAAGGAAGATGAAAGCTAGAGTGAAGAAGCATACAAAAAATATTCATTTAGGTATGATTATAACTGCTCTTCTGATGAAATCTTATGAGTGTTATTTAAAGATAGAATGGTATAAAGCAAAAGTACTCAGGCTCATATACAATATTCATGAAGAAAAAACTGCAGTCTTACAAATTTTAAAAAGGAGAAAAATGTTAGCCAACATAATTAATGACAATCTTCTTGAAGATATATCACAATTTTGGCTTCATTGTTTTCATCAAACATAGAAGTCTTCTAGAGATTGATAGCTTAAATGGATGTTTTCTTCTGATCCCAAACATTACATATTAAGAAACTATGATATCTATAAAACTTTTAACTTTGTTCTATCTACAGTATTATCTATGTTCTACTGGGTAGTTCACATCTATATTATTTCAATATACCATTACAGTTACCTTTAAATAAGGATAACTACTAGAGAAGAACAATGCAACTCAGTTTTTGACGATGTATAAAGGATATCTTAATATTTTATTTTTTTGTAAATAGTTAAAATTAAAAACTTAAAAAGCTAACATTAAAGTCTTAAGTTTGATAAATAATTGGAGTAGAGCAAAACTTTATACATGAATCTCAATAATATAATTTTTGTTGTTACTATGGATAATTCAATATTATTATTTTGTTTTTTAAATTTATTTTTAATTTTTTTAATTCTATATTTTTTGTGGCATAGAATGTTTGTAATGTAAAGAAAGAATTTAAATTGAAGAATGACTTGATGATGATGGCAGCTTGACAGTTAAAAATGTTTCTTTTATGGTCTATAAAATATTTTTAAGTTTAATTAAGGACATTTCCTTCTGCTAAAGGGCTGGTATTTTTTCTATTGGACTGATGGATAGATTTATGCTTTTAATTAATTTTATTGTTCTTTTAAATTAATAAGAAAATTAAAAATTACCATTAAGGGTGATATCAGCATACTTGCAACTAAAATTACAGAACTACTTTCAACAAGACCAACAGCAGCAATTATACTGTAATGAAAATTTATAATAATTAATTAAATTAAAGACATAATTTATTGAACAGTATTATAATTAATTAAATTACCTTGCTAAAATGACAAACATTACATAATCAAAATTTAAATTTGCATTAGCTCGTACACCTTCAACAACCTATCTCAAGAACAAACAAAAAAACATTATGTTAATTCTAACAAACTTAATTTATCCAGTAATAAAAATTACTAATTTATAAAATTAAAACCAACCTGAGCTACAGTTAAACGTGAAGTCACAGATTTCAAAAATTTATGTTGAAGAGATTTAGAAAATGACCGTCCTTTCTTCTCATTTTTTGATTTTGAAGATTCTTCACTTCCACTAAAATATCAATTGAATATTGATTTATAATATTGAAATAAAATTTTAAATAAAATATTTTTTTTCATTTTTATTATGTATAAATTTAAACTATCATCATCTTATCAAAAAAATTCTCTAACTCTTCACTTTCAGCATCACTTCCTTCATTGCTGTTTTGTTCATCATCATCATTGACATCTTGGTAAAATATAGCACATGGCACAACCCTGGAAAAATTTTATTTACAAATTATTTTGATGTTTACTAAATATAAATAAATTGAAACTAATCATTTAAATATGTGATTCAAACAATATATATATAAACTCTGTCCCTCTTCATGACTACTTCCATATGAGCAGAAATAATATACAATACTATAAATACTTTTTCCTCCATTAAGAGACCCATTTCCAATAACAATTGCACAATACAATTTTCTTTTCACCACTGGGAGCACATGTGGCTAGCATTATGCCCCATCTACAAATGTACACGCATGTTTGAGATGCTCAAGTTTCAGTGCTGTATATTTTGGTGGATACTGCATATGATAAATTTTAATTTTCAAGAAAAAATTAATCACATTTAATGAAGAATACTTATATTTTACATTGGATGAAACCTACAAAAATCAGCTGTTTTAAACATTATATACAATGTTTAAAACATCTGATTTTTGCAGGTTTCATCCATTGTAAAATATAAGTATTCTTCATTAAATGTGATTATTTTTTTCTTGAAAATTAAAATTTATCATATACAGTAACCACCAAAATATACAGTACTGAAACTTGAGCATCTCAAACATGGATGTGTATTTGCAGATGAGGCATAATGCTAGCCACACGTGCTCCCAGTGGTGAAAAGAAAGTTGTATTGTGCAATTGTTATTGGAAATGGGCCTCTTGATGAAGGAAAAAGTATTAATAGTATTGTGTATTATTTCTGCTCATATAGAAGAGAGACAAAGTTTGAAAAAAGTTTCAGAACAATTCTAAGAGAGATTTAATAAGATGACACTAAGAAGCACAGTTATGCTGTCTATCGTTATGAAATTTTGCACACTGATAGTATACTGTGTCAACAGAAGGGAGAGTCTGGTCGATCAGTAACTGTTTCAACAAATGGGAATCAAGTATATGTTGAGAAGGTTTGGTCATGCAAAGGGCCTTCATATGAATAGACAGTAGTATCAGCAGGATAGGGCAATCAGCCATACAGCTTGAAAATCTAAAAACCATTCTGCAGGAAACTTTTCAGGACAAAACATTTCACATGGTATTGAAACCATGATTTACTATATCTGTCTAATTCCCTGATCTTCCACTGCCTCATGCTTACTTGTGGGGAATGTTAAAGGAAAGTGTGTTCAATTGTGAAGATCTGCCAAGAACTTTGTCTTCATTACATGGGCAAATCATCTCCTTTTGCAGGAGTCTGCAGCAGTCTCTGTTCCAGGATATGTTTGAGAATCTGCATGAATGATATGAATACTGTCTACAGCAAGATGGTGAACATTTCAAACACTTAAATTACACATACTGCGGCAAATGAACACATTAATAGTGTGTATGTTAGTTTCTTTCAAGAGAAATAAATTAACAGATGACAACAAGGTAATATTGTTCACCTTTTCATTTCAGTACTGTATATTTTGGTGCATACTGTATATAATGCTATGATAACTTTTATAATTTTAATTCAGTTTTCAAGAAGTTATCTCAGATTTTTAGCAATAGTAAAGTCCTAAATTATTATATTATAATTAAATCATTTACATAAAATTTAATTAAACAATTAATTTTAAAGAAAATAATAAATCTTAATTTAATAAGTATTTATATTGTTAAAATTTTAATAAAAAATATATATATAGATTTATTTAAATAATCACATTTGTTTTTTGCACTTCTTCAAATGCAGACAAACAACACAGATGTTACATAACAGGATATAAATGTCATGAAGGTTTATTGATTGCAAATTACAATAATGAAAATGAATAATACATAAATGACTTATGACTACTTTATTTCATTACTGAAATAAAGTAGTCATAAGTCATTTATGTATTATTCATTTTCATTACTGAAATAAAGTAGTCATAAATCAGTACAGATAGTCCTTGACTTATGACTACTTGTACTTATGACCACGATAAATTCAGTTACCCGTGTGACTGATCAATGCAATTCAAACTTACAAGTCCATGCACAATTGTTTGATATATTGGCAAAGTCTATTTTGTATTTGATTCCTTTGTGCTTATTAAATTTAATATGATGATGTAATATGTTATAATGAATAATGATAGAGGACAATCAATAAACAAAGTATTTCTAATTTATAACTTTGATGATTCAACTGAACCTTAGTATAAGTCAAGAGCCATCTATACTCTAATGGAATTGAATTTAAAATATATAAATGACAGAACAACAAAAGAATAATCAATGAGTTCCATATAAGTAGTCCTTGATTTACAATAGAATTCAATTCAAACCCACCATCCTATGTTGGAGCAGTTATAAGACAGAAATGCTCAAAATTTAAGGATTGCCCACTACCAATATTTATTATTATATGCCACTTTATTATAATAAACTTTACAAACATAAAAATACAGGAATCAAACATAAAAAGGATGCTTTTGTACATCAGATTATTTGTCAATGCCATTGACCAATTACAATATTTTTCAATGACCATCCCATAAGTTGAGGATTACCTGTATATTTTATTTAAAGATTTCATGGATATTTAAAATATTAATAAAGGAGGCTATAACATATAGACTTTAAATTGACAAGTTAAAATATTGTAATTTAGCAATAATTGAAAAATAATATTACATTTCAAATCTGATGTTGAATAAAACAACTTAAATGTTTTTTATATTTTAAATTTAGGCACAAAAAAATCCACATACAATTTACAGCTGCACATATATCTTTATTTATATTACATCACTATGAATGAATTATATCAAAGAAAACTGGAATTTACCAGCAAGGAATATGATGCATAGTCATTAATAAAATTTACACTAAAAACTTTTCTATTTAAATAGAGATTTTAATCCTAAGATCAGGATTAAAAAAAATTAGAGTAATCTCAGAATCCTCAGATTTTTTAAATAAAATACAAAAACTATCATTTATTATAATTTTTGCATAACTTTTTTGTTTCAACATATTTTTTTGAAACATCAAAGTATGGAGAGAAAAAATTAAGCCAATTTTATTGTAAAACCCTTATAAACAGATTTCTTATATATGAATTTTGTAAATAATGGAGGAAATATCTGATTCTAAATATTTCATCTTTAATGGGAATATTTGCAAATAATTGTCTTGAGTGCTAATTAGCAAAGTAATATTATACCTATATATCCTTAAAGCAAAATGGAATTATATGCTAATTATCTCTCTGTAGCAAACATAAGAAATATTATTTATATAGTATTCTATTAAGTGTTTTTTATTGACTTTTTAGGCTATTTTAATTTTAAAAAGAAAGAAAGACAATTAGGATTATAATATCATTTTCTCATTAATCTACTCATTAGAGAATCTATAGTACTATATTAGTCCATTTATAAAGCAAATATTTGAGCAAAAAAACTTTAAGATGCTTTATATTCAAAGTTTGAAAATAAAAATCAATTATAATACTTGTTCTTTAGCTAAAGTTCTGCCATCAATTAATATGCATTATGTGCTGTGCAGGTTTACAATGCATTTTTTGATGAATTACTTGAATTTTAAATTAGAATTAATATTTATAAAAACATTATTGTTTTAAACAAACAAAAAAATAAAAATAAAAATATATTTTCCCTGATGGTAACAGCAACTTTATGGATAATATGCAGCATAAAATTTCTATTGCTTATTGAATGCATAATATAATTAATATGCATTCATATTTTTCTGTGTATTGCAATTTTTTATATTATAACCATGTTGTTATCTACAAAGAATATGATAGACTGATGAACTGAATTCTATGTTCAATGAAGATTTAGCAGCCTAGTATTTCTGATCAATTTGCATAAATTTTCTATATCATATAATCTAATAAATATAAGAAAATTGTTTATCTAGAAAATATGTGAAAAAAAAAAAAAAAAAATTGAAAGCTATCATCAAATGCTTTAATTTACACAATATCTATAATAAAATAATAAAAGTGATTTTTATTTTATGTTGTAATAAATGCTTCATAATAATTCTATAATATATATATATAAAAATTTTAGAAATTCAAAATCACAATATTAAAAGTTCCACAATCCAGAATCAGGACTATTCAAGAACATTGGGAATTCAAGTACAATGAAAACACTACACTTAAATGTTATTAATTAAACAGTGAATGCTTATTTTATACACTAGTTATTTATTCTCATATTCTATTTTCTTCTCCTTATTTATATTTCTCTCATTTAACTATATAAATAAAACAAATAATAGAAATATTTTCATAATAAACAATTATTTAATCTTATTTTATAATAAAGTTTTTAACAGCATAACTAGTTTCAAAAATAATTTAATTGAAAAATAATTAAATGTTATAAGCAAAAAAAGTTTTTACCCTATGGTTGATCCTCCTCGAAACCCAATTCCTTTTGTTATTAATGTGCGTAAAATCAAATCACATTTGTAACCTGGTTCACAGGGAAATGAAATCTTAAAGGAAAATAATAATATTTTTTCATAAAGAGCAAAGTCATAATAATAAGGAAAAATTTATTTTCTTACCTCATGAAATTTACCTTCTTTAGCTGTTGTCCATACAGCATTCACAATTCCCAATGAATCTAATGTTTCTTTAACTACCTAACAATAAAAATCATAACTACTTCAATTAAACAATAAAATTAATTTATATCTGCAAACATTTATATATATAATTTAAGTATATTTGTATGTACAAATAACATTTGTAAAACACAGCACATCTACAACAATGATTTTATACTCTAACATGATCAGAAAATTACAGTAATCTTTTGACACAACAGTATTTACAAAATGTAATTTCACTCTAACACTATTTACAATTTGTGGTTAATCTTAGTTTTATATAATAGTTTTACAATACATGAGATTTTATAGGATCTTAATCATCATGTTATATTAGGGTTATCTGTATACATGTAACATCCATTTATAACTTAAAAATCAAAAGTTCCATAATTTTCAAACATTGTATATAATTTTGTATCCTTTTTGAAAAAATACTAAACTTAATTCTATCTTAATTAAATTAACTGGACCATTCAAAATATTTTCAACTTTATTTGCTTTAGATGGAACTAAGTTTAAAGCAAAGATAATATTACTTTTAATAGTTATAAAGAGGTTATTTGCAACTTTTATTTAAAAAAAAAAAAAATATAATACATATACAATAAATTGCCTTTATATATTATTCAGTTAGATTACTCAGTTTAAATTTTATTATATACTATAAACAGGGCCGGATTTTCCTATAGGCTAAATAGGCTCCAGCCTAGGGCCTCAAGATCAAGAGGGGCGTACGTTTGAGTTAATAAAATTAATAATTAAATTTTACGCTCAAAAATATGTAGCTACTATTAAACATTCGAACACTAATTG
>WUQG02034013.1:0-10920 GCA_011317285.2 Androctonus mauritanicus
ATAAGCGATTGTACGTTTAATGCCTGACTATATAAGCGATAACAAAATACACAGAATTCCTATTAAGTTGGCAGGGAGTTTCCAAAAGTGACCATATAAGCGGGGTGACCTTATAAGAGAGTGACCATATAATGAGGTCTGACTGTAATAATTTCATTTGATAAATTTATATAATAAATAAATTTGATGTAACTGTTTCTTGATTCAAATTTTTTTAATTTAAAGGGTGTTCATTTGTGGGACTTAGAAGATAGAGTACTAATAAGAAAATTTCAAGGTTTAACTCAAGGTCATTTTACAATCCATTCTTGTTTTGGTGGAGAAAATCAAGTTTTCATAGCAAGTGGAAGTGAAGGTTTGTTTAAATATAATTGTTATTTTTTATTATGACATATTACAGTAAGATATCATTCATTCGTAATGTATAATAAATTAGAAATATAGACATATTGTGAAAACTTAGATAACTAAAAGGTAAAAATAAGGGAAGGTCATATAAAGTGGTATTAAAAATTTTTTAACATATGACACTTAACAAATTATGTACATAAAATTTTAAGACAAGAACATCAAAGCATATCAATATTTCTCTATAAGATCATAAATGCAGATGAAAATGTTCATAAAAGTATAGTAATTTAATACATTTAGGACCTGAAATGTTAAACTATCAAATATGCTATATTATCAGAAGATATTGTAAATTTTTTAATTTAATCAATAGAATTTAAAATTATTAGTAATTTAAAATATTATATGGTATTTCAAATGTCTCTGTATAGAACATTATAATAAAATAAGTTGTGATACTCTGTTTAATATGCATTTTTTATTTTCTTCTTACTTATACTCTATTGTATCCTTCTACTGAAGGATAAACAATTAGAACTTATGAGATATAATTGTTTGTCCAGGAAATTGCATTACAATTTTTTAGTACTACTATATGAAAATTTGATTTTTGCATAATAAATTCTGTGATTAAAGATGACTGCTAATATTAATAATAATTTTAAATGTTCCATAATACTATATATATATTTTTTTATAATAGAGAACTACTTGCATTATAATATTTAATTTTTGCTTTGATTTTGCAGATAGATTTTGAATACATATATGCTATTTTTAATTTTGATATATAAATTATCATATAATTATAAATTAGATGTACAGTCCTGTGCAAAAAGTTTGTCAGGTTCTGTCTAGGGAAGGAAGTGGCTGATTCACCATTGAGTATTATGTCAGGCACTAACATCTGAAGAGGCTGTGAAACGAAATGAACTCAACCATTGTCTTGATTAATAGGGGGAGATAGGTTTAGAGTGAATGGGAAGAGATGTCACCATTTCATTGACATGACTAATCAGAGATTTACTATTTACTCTGCTGCTGTATTTAACAATCAAGTAATAAAACTACTTGTAATCAAAAATGAAATATAGATGATATAAATCATCTATAATTCATTTAATGAATTATAGATGATTTGTATCATCGATTTCATTTAATGAATACAGTTTATTCATTAAGATGATATATGTATTAAAAGGAATTGGAATAATTTCATACGCTCACTTGATGGACTAATATGTCAGTAAAGATAGCTGGTTTATTTAATATAAAAAGCAATCAATAAATCAATATTTGAAAATTATGTGAATTTAAACATAAGATCATGTTACGAAAGTTTCTAAAGTAATTTCAATATGTGGGATTTATAAGTTGCTTACGGAAGCCAATGGTTAAGTTATACATAGTATTAATATTAAACAGATTGTTAATTTAATAATATATAGCAATTATTTGGCTATATATTTGCTAAATTCAATACTTTCAATAGCTCACTGACTGTCATTCCTGTTTGCCTATTTTGAATTATTAATTGTCTGATGGCTAACGGTATATGGCGTAGCATTTTGAAGTTTCTTTATACACATTTCTTACAATTCGCTTTGATAATCATGAATTACCATAAGTTTACAGCAACTGCTTTATTATTGCTTAATATTTATGGTCACTTGTCATGTTTTTCAGTATCTAGTTATGTTTTTATTATATTATATAAAGTATAATTAAATAATAAACACTGACTTCCTTTCAAAGTAATTGCAATACTTTTCCAAGTTTCAAATTTTCAATTCCCCACATTACCTTCCCTCCCCTGTAACTATGGAAACTGTGGAATGGTGCCTGTCCAAGTTACAGCAATATCGTTCTGCTCTTGAAGTGATTAGTGCTGGTACTTGTGCGTATTTTAGATAGACGAATCTTTTTCTTTAACCTGACAAACTTTTTGCATGAGACTGTACATAATACTTCCAGGAATTTATCTTACATAGATAGCAATATATATTTGCATATGAACCCAGAATAATAAAATAGCATTTCAGATTATACATTTTTATTATTTGAAATGTGTAAATGCTAATCAAAGATATAAATTATTTCAGTTTCTGCATTCATAAATGATAATTGTCATCACTTGTTATTTGACATTATGTTTTCATTTAAAACTGAAATTTTAGCTAAAAATTCAATAACCTCAAGTGATTATTACAAGGAGGCATTTAATTTTTTGCATTGCCACAGAATGGCAAATTTTTCTAAATTAAAACTGAACAATGGATAGAATTTAAGATTGTCACTGAATAAATTGATAATTATATTTATCAATTTTTTAGCAACATATATTGTATTTCATTTGTAATTTTGCCTAACTTTATCTTAATTGATTAATAAAATGCTATTTTAAAATTTATTTAGATATTTTTAATTAAAATATTTTAAAGTTTGTACAAAATATACAAAATAAAATTTCAGTAACTATAATAATAATTTTAAATTCTAGATAATTGTGTATACATTTGGCATATAAGGCAAGAGATACCAATAGCTGTTCTTTCTGGCCACAGTCGAATTGTGAACTGTGTTAGTTGGAATCCTGTTTATTCTTCTATGTTAGCTAGTGCCTCGGACGACGGAACAGTTCGTATATGGGGCCCTGCAGAAAAGAAAATCAAGAGAGAATCTAGTAAGTAAGATTTTTTTTCAATATGATCATCCAAAATAAATTATTTATACATAACTTTTATATTTACAGATCATGTTAATGGTGTTACCACTTCATTCAAAACATTATAGTATCATCTGGTATTTAAAATTGCCAATTTAATTTAACCAGATGTACTCTTCCATTATACTTTGTAGGGGGCCTTTTCCACATGTGATGTCTCTAAAATCAACCAACAAATAAAATTTCAATATATTGCTTAGTGTAAGGAATGTTATGCCTTGTTGCATACTAAATGTTCCTGTCAGAAATAGAAAATTTTTATTTTATGTATATACCTACTGTTGTGAAGTGCTGCTGGAATGGCTGCAATAATTTATTTACTATTTCCTTGCACCATTTTCATTGTCCTATAAACTTCATCACCATAGCACATTCCAAAAATATAGTTGCACCTTTTTCTAAAATTTCACTTCTTTAAAAAATTTCATCACCATATACCGTATATATTGCAGTCATCTTTTAACAATATCTTGAATCTCAAGCTATAAAAATTTAGATGTTTTTAATTTAAAAAAACTCTTTAATGCTTCTTTTGCAAGGAATTGATGTGCATATACACAAATACACACACATTCACACAAACATACATACAAAAAAATTTTAAGCAACTTGTAATCTATTAATAATAATGTATATATTATTGTTATTGTTTCTATAAAATACTATATAGTTTGTGACATTTGACAATAAAATTGTCTCTATTTTTTTACGTTGTTGCTATTTGATTTTACTTCTATGTAAATGTGTCACTGCGAAAATTTAACACCTCATTTTTTTGAAATTTAGAATTTAAAAGAAAAAAAATTGTGATAAAATATTATCCTTATTAATAAAAAGGATATAAAGATTTAATTTTATAATTCAATTCATATGTAAATATTTAACAAAAAAAAAAAGAAAAATATATAATTCAATTAACATTGCAGCAGTACTTCATTTGTAGGAATTTTATTTGTTCCGTTTTTATTTTTGGTTATGTAGTGTACCATGTTTTCTTGGGTCTTCAGATATGAATGTCTTCAAGGTTGTATGTCTGTGTGACTGATTTGTTTTTAAACTTTCAATTTAAAAATTTTATCAATGAAGGGGAAAAATGTGCAACAAGTTGTTTTGTGAGATTTTTTTTTCTGGTTATTATTGTAATAAATCTGTAAAATATACTAAAGTTAATACTCAGGAATTTTAAAACAGAACAAAATGCTCATTATAATTAAGTTTACAAATAAGTGAAATTCCTATTGCTTAAGATTATCATACAAATAACTGGATTATTTTCACACTTTAGTTCAACTAATTGCAATAATCCAAAGAGAGCATCTTGTAACTGTTCGAAATTCTTACATATTGTATTTTAGTTTTTATTAAATTATCAGAATTATGACATTTTTGTATTTTAGACATTATTATATGTGATGTTATTTTAATAATAGAAATATCCATCATCATATATGCTAGTACATGCTATACATATATCTGTATGCATGATTATGCAAATCAATTATCAAATGTAACAAAAAGTTTCTAAAAAATTGCAAGATTTATTTTTTATCTCAAGTGTTAAGTTACAAGAAATTCCAAATAGTTTTATAATGAGTAGTGCCATAATCAAGGATACATTTTTTTACTGTTTTTATACATAAAATCAGTCATGTTGCACAAGTTCAATAACAACTTCCATATAGATTGTAACAATAATATATCTGCCTAACTATTTATCATCAGATTATTATAATTAATCATATAGTTTATATTTTTAAAATGTATATGTTCAACTTCATTTGTATAAATTTTTAAATGCTGTAATGTTATAAATATTTTTTTAAATGTATAAACTAACAAAACTGTTGTTTATTCCTGGTATTTTTTTTCCCTGACATTCCCCTTGATTGAAATTAATAATGCAAATGTTTATTCTTAATAATTAAAAGATGCACTGTTTTAACATAATGGTGATAAATGTGCAAAATATTTTGATGTTAGAGGTGCTTTAACAAATGTACGTATGCAGATTTGAGTGCATGCCTGTATGCATTGTGTATAGTGAAAGTTTTCCTGTTCCATATATACACTCTATTAATAGAAATGTTTGCCAATTTCAACACTTAACTACATTGTAATGACATCTGCATACTAAATTACAATGTTATTTTGTAAAAAAAGAAAGGAAAAAAAAGAAAAAATAATGTCTTTCACTGAATGGAAATTATTAAAATAAAAGATTTCATCAATCTTCAATTTTTTAATTACTGAAAATGTTTTAAAATTTATTTACAGGAAACGTCCAAAATGAAAATCACAAGAGATGCTTAATAAAATACTTTATTTTTTATAATTCATTCTACATTTCGACTAGATTTAAGCAACAATTACAAGATTTCATTCTTTTCTTAATAACAACCTAATTGTAAATATTGCACATATCACAGGATAAAAAATACAAATCAATGTTAAAAAAAATAATACTTTATCATCATTACAATTTATTTGATGATTTAGATTTTATATATAATTTTAATAAAATTTTTGAAAATAATAAAAATTTTTAAATTTATGTTGATAAACATTAAAGATGTGAGCTAGATGTTTCAATTCCAGGTTTGTTATATAAATTAAATAATTTAATAGAAGATTAATTTCTGACTTAAAAAACTTGTTTGGTTTATACATAAATCAATATCATATAAAAACTTTATATATCAAAATAAAACATTGTAAAAATTGTTCAGCACCATATTTCAAAATACTTAATTTAGGAATAAAAGAATCTTTTGGCTAGCATTCTATTTTTACTGATCTTATTACAACAAAGAAATTAGAATGCTAGCCAAAAGATTAATTTTTATTCCCAACTTAAGTATTTTGTAATAGTGCTGAACAATTTGATTTTTATTTTGAAAAAATTAAAGCATAAACATGCTGGCAAAATTTCTCAGCTGATAAATTTTGCTCACTTTCTACTTTATAGTTAACTTAAAAGAAATTTTAATTATGTACATATATAAACCAAATGAGTTTTTTGTACATATATTTTCAATTGGTGTAAATGCAAACATTTACAGAATAAAATATTACAAATGGCTATTGACTATACTGTGACAGTTAGTAGTAGTAATAAAAATAATGGAATGCACCATAGAAACTGGAACTGAAATATTGATTTTCATATAACTGAACTTTTTATGAAATTGTTTATATCTTGAACATGCTTTTATTACAGAATGAACTCTCAAATTTATATTTAAAATTATATAAATTGTGCACACATATATTAATAATTGTAGAAACCAAAATCTATGCGCTTAATGATTGGATGTTACTCCTCAGTTGTATTTTGTTTTGGTATGTAGTACTATGTAAAAGCCATTTCCATGATATATTCCCACTTACATAAAATACCTTATGAATAATAACTATCTATAGCTTTTATGTTTTATAAAACAGGAATAGGAGCTTCAGAATTTTTTTTAGCACAAAGTTATAACAAAAATATTTAAAATCGAATTATCATTAATCCATCCATTAAACATTTAATATAATTTAGATCCAAAACATTTAGTGTATGAAATATTTCATTACATCCGTGGTTATTTGTTTATATTAAGCTTTATTATATTTAATATAAATGATTAAAATTGATCAATGATTATAAGTTCTTAAAAATTTTTAACATTATTCTGAATTTAATCCTGTTTGTGCAATTGAGTTTATAACCTTTGACCAGCAAAGGAACAGTAAATATTGTTTTTATCACAACAATGTTTTGATAATCATGACTATGTCAAAAAACCTGTTTTTACTTAATTGTTGAGATTGTGATTTGTATATATCAATGACAAGTCTGTCTATTAACAACTGTAAGTTTATTGTTCTTAGAATTTCTATTAATAAATGTTTTCAACAGCTCTCATGTTTGTCTTCTGCAGGGAAAAGGGTGGTGTATGTTCATTTTTTTATAGCATCATCATTGAAAATGAATTCCAAATGATGAATGTCTAGATAGATGTGAATAGCTCTGATGCAATTAGCCCAAAATCTTTATAAGTATTATGGAAATGACTTCTGAACAATATCACATAGCAAAACAAAATTTGCAAATAATAAGATATATCAGAATTAAACCTTTGTAGCTTTTTAACTGAAAATTACTATGAAATTTTGTTGAAATTAATTGATATTTTTCATCAGCAAAGTACTTTGTTTATATTAAACATTTTGCTTCACACTAGACATCTAGAACATTAAATAACAATTTTTTTATTTTGAAAAAATTTTTTAACTATAGTTCAGGGATGTCCAACCTTTTCGCTTCCTTGGGCCACATTTGAGGAAAAAAATTGTCTTGGTTCATAACATAAAATATATTAATTCTAATGATAGTTGTTAAGCAAAAAAGTTAGCAAATAATGTACAATATATGATCTTCACCATAACAAATAAGCAAAAATATTGTAAGCATAATAATCTTTTGATTTCTTTTCATTCAGAAATTTATTTAAAATCATTGAGCAAATCAAGAAGTTTTAATTACTATAATAAGAAATATTTTATAAAATGGAAATAGAAAATGTAGATATATAAAAAAAATTGAGTTTTTATTTAAATATTTTCAGTACAAAAATGAAATATATTTCTTTTTCTTTATTAATGGATATTTGATGTTATGACAACATAATACTTTTTTAATAGAAAGTATTACAATACCGTACAAATTTCAAACTTAAAAAATATAAGTACATAAAAATCTCAATGTTTTAAGGAAGTTTGCAATTTTATTTTTGGTCGCAGGTTGGACAGCACTGGTATAGTTATTGTTTCATATAAAATAATTAAATATTATGGACTTTTTTAATGAATCATTAAGCAATAAAAATTGTGTTCATTACAATGCATAAAATATTTACAACAAAAAAATTAAATTACCTTATTTAAAATCCTGTTTCATGTTTATCATCATCATAACTGCTAAAATTAAGTTAAGATGATGATAAACATGAAACAGGATTTTATAAAGAAATAAAAATATGCATGGGCATTGTTTTCTATGTATTCAACAAAGATAATTTTGTTTGTACAAATACATGTTAATTTCATATGAAAAAATATAAATTTTAATAAATATTAATATCCATTTTAAAACATATATACAATAAAAAAATTTCTAAAATTTTTATATTATTAAAGATATCACACACTAAAATTTCTAATAAATTAATTCAGCCTGGATTTAATTTTTTTTAATCCATAATTTGAACCCCAATATTGAAATTACATAATTTTATAACTGAGATCATTCCATTGTATTGTCTGGATAAATAAATAATTCAAAATGACAAATGAAAGTTTTAATTTTTAAAATAAAAAAATATCACTATTGCACAAAATATAAAATACTACTGTAGCAGATTGTCACAGATTTGTGGAGCAAAATTTGCTTGAATAGATAATGAAAAATTTTATACACCATTTTTTAATTACATATAGTGGCTTAATACTGTATTCTAATATCATTAAAAAAATCACAACTGAAATGTTAAATGGATTAAATTAAAATAGTTATTTAAATGGCAAAATTAGTCTGTAGAAACTGAATAGGCAAGTTACTGCAATAATTTTTAAATTCTTGAGGTTTTCTTTTGAATTTACCATAAAACTTTTAGATGAAGATGGCTTTCTTAGTTTATATTTTAGGTAGCTTAAATTATTTGACAAGTACAAAAATAAAATTTTTTAATAATTACATATATTTTTATTTTTGTATAATTTTCTCCTTTTTTAAATCAATAAAACCAATAATTCAATTTCATAAAAAGCAGTTTATTGTCCCATGAATGTAGCTGTTATTAAATAAATGCCTTTCAATATTTTTATCTTATGAAAAAATCCTTTAATTTATAACTTTTTATCACTATGTTTAACATTTAAACAAAATTATATACAGTCGACTATTTATACAGATTGGACATTTTTCTCTTTGGCATCATCTGATTGTCCTTCGTGTAACTTTTGACCTTTATTAACTACAGGATTTTGTGCGTATAAGTATGTAGCATATGACACAACTGAAATTCCAAAAATAGTGAAAATGTCGATTGTTATTCCAAAAATAATCCAACAAAGTATTGCAGTAAATACTAATTCTAGGGCACTAGCAAATGTCTTTAAAATAGAATTAAGATTTTTAAGAAACAAAGAAGTTACAATACCACATCCCGCATTGTTTATCATAACACAAATTATTAGAGGCTGAAAGACAGATGCTATAGATTCCTTTGTGAATGCAGTCATAACTTCACCATTTATGCCAAGAGCAATAAAATTGCATATAATAGAATCTACATACATAAAAATATTTTGAATCATAATGTGAACATCTGCACCAACTCCCTTTAATAGAAATTCATTATAGACTCCAGCAAAACAAGAACAAAATATCTGAAAATATAAAGTACATTTTTAAAATAATTTTAATTTCTTTCTGTTGAATTATATGTAAACAGAATTATTATTAATTAGACCTACAAATTTAATTTATACTAAATCAAATATTTCATATAGAGTTGTTTGGGTTTGTTCAATATTTTATTCTCCAAGTCTTTATATAACACATTTTTATCGCTCTTTCCAGCCAAAACATAAAGTTAATTTTGCAGATCTCCAGGGACTATAGACTGGGCCTAAGGACCTTGTGTGCAAACTTCTGCAGATAAGAATAGGAGAACAACAGACTGTCACAAGACTTGAGACAAAAACTAGTTTTCTTAAACCATCAATTTTAATTATACTGATGGCATTCCATCAGTGCAAGAGATTTTCTTACATTTAATATCTTACACATATAATAAATAGGTATTTATCCTCTGCAACCAAGCCTATATTTTTGCAGGAATAGTGGAAAATAGGAAAAGAAAATATATAGGTCAGTGAATACATAGAGAGATTCTCAACATACCAATTTAACAGAGTTCACAGACCAAAAAAAAACCCCTCAGATTTCTTTATTCCATTTCCTTTTTTTTCCTGGAATCTGGTTGTGTACAAACAGGTGATGAAGCTCTTGGATAATGAAGCATTTCCGTCAGTAGTGAATAATTTATCCATATAATTAAGGAAGCTATCTGTGAATAATTTATCCTTATTTAAATTAGAGAGAGGATGTGGAACACTATATGGAAAATTGTATTGATTAGGAGGCCAAATTCAGAAAATTAAAGCAATCCAAACTTGACAATTGGACTAGGATTAATTAATCTGATTCATCTTTGATTCTGAATTTAAAAAATAAATTCAGAAAATTAATTCTTTAAATTAATAAAAATATCCAATTTAAAACAATTTTTGATTACTCTTTTTTTGATTTCTTTCTGATGATAAAAATTGAAATTAAAAAAATTTTTTCAATAAAAATATAAAAACTAAAATATCGATTCCTAAACTTTTGATGAAACATAATAGAAATAGTAGTGACAGTACATCATTTACTTTTCTATACATAATAGGCATTGGAGCACAGAGTTAACTGTTTAACATTTGCAATATAACAGGCATCAAAGATGTGGAAAATAATTATCCAAGATTTCTTGCTATATTTTCATGTTTATTGCTAAAAGGATGATTTTGCATTCTTTGCAGAAAGTCAACTTTGGATATTTCTCCCAAAGATGCCTAATTAAATGTTCTACTTTTTCTTTCCATTTACAATACAAATCTGTGACTGGACATTGACACAGTCAATAATCAAAATGAGCTTCATATATATTGAGCAGCAGCTAAAGGGAATGTTTGTGAGCACCTACATGGAGCATACTTGCATGGATATTGTATTAATTTGGCTATATTCTTTAATC
>WUQG02034024.1:0-10920 GCA_011317285.2 Androctonus mauritanicus
GTTATTTAAAATATATAAGGCTATCTAAAAAACATATTTACAACATTTAAAGAGGGTATAGGCATAAAACACAATGTCCTTGTGCAAAGAGGGTATGTCACAGACATCACATCTTATGTAGCTTCAAAGTAGTTCATGCCACTGCTTTTGGTTAGCTTACAATTATCTGCTCTATGCCTTCATGGTCATTTCTCAGGTCGGTACCACAGTTTATTTCTTTTTTTGGTTTTTTTGTATTAGTTTAGTGAACCTATAGTCTGATGATGGTGGATATACACCGAAAACACTTGCCACAAATAAAAGATGTTTAAACATACAACTGCTGAAGAGTACTAGTTTCTTATTTTTGTTTGTGATAAAGTGAAAAAGCATTTACTTAAAGACATGATTTATAATTTTATTTTATTTTTTTATTTTTTGGCTTTTAATATTTTAAGTTTACTTTAAATGCCCTACATTCAATAAAGTTTTTGCATCCCTAGTCTATATTCTAATATGTATCAAATATTCTGTATCCTTCGAGGATTCATAAATCCAAAAAGCTAATCCGCTAGAATTATAGACAGTTCCTGACTTTACAAGTTAATTTATTCTTAGAGTGAGCTGATAAAATAAGAATTTGTAAACCAAGAATCAATTTCCTATAAATATAATGTTAAAAACAGGAGTTCCATTCTCAATAATGGAATTAAATAAAGGACAAAATTAACAGTTTATGGTTAAACAATGATTCACTTATCTAAAAAAAATAAAACATGGTATTTAAAATCAAGCAAGTTATAATAAGGAAATTATTTATGTCATATAAATGCCAAAAAATTATTCTTCATTATTATTGACAGATAAGTAGATGAACTTTTATATAGATGAACTACTGCCTTAAGTAAACTCTAGTAATGAAGGTTATTTATATAATTTGCTAGCAAAATCATGGTAACTTTTCCTGCCACCATTTTTCCTGGTTTCCTAGCAAACCACAGAGTTTCTGCTACAAATTCACAGTCATACTGTATCTAAATATATCTAAACATGTGGTTTGAAATATCTTTTTATGAATATTTTCAACTGGCATTCATATTTTTAATTTTTTTGATGCTTCATATTTTAAAAATATTCTTAAACCCAGAAATTTGTAAACTGAGAATAACTTAGTATATCTTTTGCTGCATAACTTAAAATAAAGCTTTGAAAACAAGTTTAAAATATTAAAGGCTACTTAAAATATTATTTGTAAGTACTAATTCTAACAATATTATTGTTGTCACACTAGTTAATAACATAATGCATTCTTGAAGTTTATCTCTTGAATTGAAAGTATTTTAACTCAAAAAATTACACTTACATCATGTATTGAATTCATTGTAGATGCTGTAATATATAATAGATATAGATTAGACAGTTAATAGTGTCTAATTATCAAATTTTTGAAACTAATGTCTTTATAAGGCATGTACTTTAATAAAAGTTATCACCATCTTGAAATAATGCTATGAAAATTAATTTATTGCATTTAATTATACTTACAAGGAGAGATCGTGAAGTGGAATCCACTGATTTTGATGAAACTTAATATGGTTGCTGAGTGTGTCTTCCTGAATATAGTGATACCCTCTTTTATTGGCAGACGGTAACCATTTTTGAGACACTGTGGGTCAAAGTTTTAGCGAATGTTTAATTACAGTTTGGAATTGCCGTACTAAACAAGCTGTTGTAGTCTTGTAGATGCGCACTTTGTTATGGTGGTTTGGCCTGGTTTGAGTCGCACTACTGACATATATGAAATTTTTTCTTTCATTTTTTATTTATTTATAGGATATTTTATTATAACAAGAATAACTGAAAAAATTGAATTTTTTATTATTTCTTTTCAAAATCTAGCAATTGTTAGTGATCTCCATTCCCTTTTAAAGAACATAAATATATATTATTTTGTTAAATATAATTGGTATAATTTCATTAATTAATAAAATTATAACAAATTGTAAGAATAAATAATAAAAGATTTTATTATTTATTCTTACAACTTTCTTTTCATCAAAATTGGTGGATTTCACTTTGCAAACTCTCCTTGTTAGTTAAATAAATATGTATAACTAAACACGAGATCTTCTGCTCTCAAATTTTCAAAATGAATTAACCACATAACTGATGTTTTGGAAAAATACTATATAATATTAAATTGAATTTCTTATTGAATATATATAGCAATCAGCAGAAAATTTTGATTAATATATATATTTTAATGAGAAATTCAATTTTGTATTTTTTTTATAAAACAAATATAACATTGGAAAAATCAACATAAATTTAGGCAATTATGAAATGATGCAAGTCATTCTGCTTCTAGAATAATGAAAAAATAAACTGAATTTTATAGGAAACATATTTATCATTATAAAAAATAAATTTATAGACAACCATTCCAGTCAAATACAGGCATTCCTCTAGTTACAAACATTCGTATTTATGAACATGAAATTTCATTTTCAAATTTCACAATATTTTAAAAATTCTTCAATAATTTTAAGTGATACAATAGCAAAATGTTCTAGTAACCAATGTAATGTAAAATTACACAGTTAACATATTATAACAGTATTTTAAAATGGCAGTGATTGTATCAAAAATTCTTCTCTTTATATTCAAAATTTTTCATTAACATCTGTGAAACAAACTTTTAATTGGTCCAATTTTAAAATATATTGCAATATATAGAATATAAAGTTATTTCAGTACTTTTGGAATCAAAATAACAGCAGTATCTGAGTATGAACGTTATAGCACAACGGCAGGGACGTAAAAAACATAAAATGACAGAGTTCCGAATTTGCAAGTAGCGCTTTCGATTTTATTGATCCTCTTCAGCTTGCAGTATCTGCAAGCTGAAGAGGATTAATAACAGCAGTATCTGAGTTACGAACAAAGCTTATTTATGAATTATAATTAGAAGAGTATCTGTAAATAAATATAGAGTAACAAATAATGTATTGGAAAGTTTAAATTTTATAAATAAATATATAATTCTAGCATAAATAATGAGATAATATGCATGGAAATATTTCAAGTATTGAATGTATTTGTTTCAGAACAATTTAGTTGTGTATTTTCAAACAATCTAGAATCAGAAAAATTCATGTTTTCGGAAGGTATCATAACGACTGCTATTAGATTTTTGATTAATTAAAATACCAGAAATTATACGAGTTTTGAACTTTTATAAACTTTTAAAATTTAAATTAACTGAAAAACTTCTAAATTGATAACTAGAATAACAAGTTTTTAAGATAATATTATATGTTAATTTTCTGAAAAATTCAACTTGATCGTCATTTTTTCACTAAATATTTTCTTTTTGAAATTTCTTATCTAATTGATATCTAACGCTAAAACAGTAATTATAATTCTTTATATAAAAGGCATTAAAATTTTTTCTAGTAAATATAAATTTTTTGTCCTTTAATATAAAAACAATTTTTTGAAAGGAAGGGAAAAAATGGTAAAACGATAAAAAAAAAATATTATTTTCAAAGCTGACAGTAATTGATAATCATAATATATCTGATGATTTGAAAACCATTGTTTAAAATTTTTTGCATCAAAGATTAAATAAATAGTCACCTCACTGATTGTTCTTGTTAAACAATAGGCTGTTATTACAATTTGATTATACAAGATGCATCTTTTATACTTTACGATCACTTAACAGCAAAAAATTTACAGCATTTGAAACTAAAGTGTTTATCTCTTATAAACTTTTAAAACACAAAATAATAAAAATAACAGTATTTTTATAATTTTTATTTATTATTAATAAAAAAATTATATATATGATGTTTGACAAAAAGAAATTTTTATAAATTACCATATTTGTTGGATGATAAGATATATTTATATCCTTACAAATATTTTTAAAAATTGCTCTGTATCTTATGAGTCTGAATTGATTATACAACACATGAAAATTCAGAAGTTTACATGCGACAAAATGTGGTTAACTGATAGTTTACATCGTTAAAACAGATGATATAGCAGATAATCATTATACTTTTCAGTAATTACCAGGCTGTTGTTGGAGTGACAAATTAATTTTAATTATGCATTTAAGCCCTAATCGATTATTAAGATCATGTTGAAGATAAAAATGATCATACCAATAATGAATCTGAAGTTGAATACAGATAGTGCTTGATTTATAACCATGATATATAATCAGTAAATTCTGTAATTGGTTAATGCAACTGATATGATTCGAGTCCCTGAGGAATGGTCTGCTATAAAGAAAGCATCTTTTTTTTGTATCTGGTTCTTGTATTTTTGTATTCACTAAGTTTATTATGTTAAATTGGAGTGTAATAATAAATATTAGTAATAGGCAATCCATAAAGTTTGGGAATTTTCAACTTTCAACAGCTCCAATTTATGACTGTAGGGTTCAGAGCAATTTATGAACTATTGCGGCAGGTCCTTGAACAATTTATGAACTTACATTCAGTACAGTTCATAAATTGTTCAAGGACCTGCCGCTATAGTTCATAAATTGCTCAAGGACTATCTATAATAATAATAATAATAATAATAATAATAATCTTATAAATTTCTTTATCTTTTTGTTTTATTTTTTTTTTTTTTTAATTTGGATATGCCTTCTATAGTGTAGTATCTTTATTATAAGTTGACAAAAATGGTACTCATTAAAATTATATGAATAAAGATTTTATTTTTTTTTTACCTTTGGTGTCAAAAGAAAGTATTGAGAACTATTTTCCTGGCAAGCAGTTTTTACAACTAGTTCAAAAACTTTTCTCTCATTTGTAGAATCCATACCCTAATCATATAAAACACAAAATTTATAAATAAAAAATTTTTATAATTTTGAGTTCTTAGAAAAATTTTTGACCGTTCTTACTTGATTGATTTCGTCAACACACCGAAAAGGAACTTTTGTAAGTTCTTGTAAAGATATCATGTACAACACAGTTGCAACACTTCGTTCTCCTCCACTCTGTTGATATGGTGTTAGTTCTTTTAGCTGTTCACTATCTCGATATTTCACTTTGATACATATTCCATATTTTTCGAAATCATCCTTTTAATGTAATATAATTAGTATCATCATCATCGTAACTCACAAAAATTTATTAATTTGCAATATGTTAAAAATCATATATACTTACTGGATTTTCACTTTTGTTCAGACTGATTTCACCGGCACAATTCATCATAGACATAAAACGACTAAAGTTTTTATTTATCCTGTTTATAAGATTTTCTAAATTAGGAAGCCAGCAATTCTTAATTTCTGTTATCTCGTTTTGTAACTGTTCTAGCCTGTTGTTATTATCATTTACATCCTTCTCTAAATGATTGATATAATTACATTTCTGTCGATATTGCTGAATAACCTAAAAAAAAAAAAACACTTTTAATTTATTGTTAAATAAAATAAATTAAAAATAGATGAACGAGAAATATTTACACATTCATCCTTTTCAAAAATGCAATCAGCTTTAGCTTGTTTTTCATGAATCTGATTGTCTATTTCTTCCGAAGTCCTAGGCAGACGGCTAAATACCTAAACAAGAAATTTACTGTTTAAATATTCTTTATCATTAATTTTGAAAAGTTGCAAAATTATTTACTTCTTTATAGGTTTCTGGTAATTCACCATCATTGTCAACACCAGTGATCTCTCTAGCTTTCTTCAAAAGATGCTTTGCTCTGCTTCTTATATCAGCAACATTTCTTTTCATCGTTTCCAATTCTTCCTAAAAATGAAAAAGAGGTAAATTCGATCTCATATTAACATTAAAAATATTAAATGTGTATGCTTACTTCTAAGTTTTGTAGATTCTGATTTGCTTCGTTCAGTTCTCTTTCAGCTTTTAGCTTATCAGCGAGTGATTGAGAGTAATGAAGACTAATGCGAATCTTGTTCATGGCCGTTTTAATGCAATTCTAAAATTTTATTAAATACAAAAACTGTTAAATTTTAATATTTAAGTTTCAAATTTAGAATTTAATTTAAATTAACACACTTTTGTACATTTGCTTAGTTCTTGAAGAGCAGAACATTGCTTTTTATTGATATTTAATATTTGATTAGCAACTTTTGCTTCTTCTTCTTTAAGATTGATAGCATCTCTCTCACTGTATTGAATGCGTTCCATTTTCTCATTAATTTTCATTATTAAAGTTTTCTTCTTGTCTCTTTCAGCTATTAATTCTTTCTGTTGGTTATTAATATATCAATATCAACATAAATTAATAAACAATTAGATTTATGATGATAAATTTTTACTTTTTCTCTTTGTAATTCTTCTTGTCTTATAGAAAGTTGTTGTTCTTCTTGTTGTAATTTACTAAAAACAATATTGTCTTGTTCTAACTGTTGCTGCTTGAGCTAAAATATAATTTTTTCATTAATTATCATAAATAACTATTTTAATTTAATTATTTTTACATAACAGATATGCAAAATCATTAGTTATAATGATTTTGAAAACTTTTATAGATACAGGGAAATTTCTAATTTGTTTTGAAACAGAGAGATAAGCAACAAATTGAGCTTGCTATTTTTTGATTATTACTATTGTTTTATTTTCAGGGTATCCTATTTTATTCAAGAATTGTAAACATTCATTGATTATCATTACATAATAAAATCTTGAATATCCAATATATATGAAGGATAACTTGATCAAATAAGTTAAAAAATCTGACAAACAAGAAAATTCCTATCAGTCATGTCTGGAAGACCAACCACTATGGTATGGCATTTTGATGAAAGAATCGGATCTTTTTTAATCGTATAAAGAACTGAATTTTTTCTAATTGCTATAAGAACAAATTATATTTTCTTTATTTTTATCATTAATTTACTGAAATTAAATTTCATGCATCATAATATTATTGTTCATTTAAATCAGTGTTCCCAATGTTTTTTTCTCACATATCCCTTGATTAGGGTTTCGTCAAAGAAAAAACATTGGGAACAGCTTCTCCCCAATCTGGTCAATTTGATTGTGGAAGACAGGAATTAATGGGCCAGGTCCAGATCCTGTGATATTTTTGAAGGGTGGGAACCAAGACTCAAACTTAGGTTCTTCAGAGCAAAAAGCCGAAGTATTTCCATATGGCCAATCTGGCAGCTCAATCAAACACTAAAATGATGGATTGTTTTACAATCAGAATGACAGTTTTGGCAAAAAGCGGAAGGACACATATGTAATCGTGCAATATAGCTAGTGGTGGACAGGTACAGTGACAATTTTCACATAAGTTCCTCTTTATAAACTAAAACTCTATATGGAACAGAAAGAGAAAATACCTTTGCTTTCTTGACCAAATACAATGAAGAATAACTATAGCACTATAAGCAAAGACAGTTTTTATTATGGCAAAATGTTTTCGGACTTTACATCTAATCCTTCCTCAGTACCATACTCTCAGCTTAGAACTCTGAGTTCTAAGCTGAGAGTATGGTACTGAGGAGGGACTAGATGTAAAGTTCGAAAACGTTTTGCCATAATAAAAACTGTCTTTGCTTATAGTGCTATAGTTATTCTTCATTGTAAGATGATGATCTTTGTTAAGCATAAATATGGCTGATCAGACAACTGATGTGAAGGCACAATAAGAATGTGGTGTGACTGAACTAGTGAAGCTTATGATCTTGTAAAGAATTTTTTGATTTTTCTAATCCCATGTATAAGCTAAACTCCTTCAAAAAACTTTTTGGCAAAAATTCCTCAAATTATATGCAAGCATATGTGATACATGTCAAAATTGAAAACAAAAATAATACTCAATTTGTTTTTTTGATAATAATGGAAATTGTTTATTGAAAATTTATGCCAAAACTGAGCTATTGTTATGAAAAAGTTTCAAAGATTATGTGATGCTGTGTAAAAGAAAAGAAAAATCTGTGAAAAGCAAGTCATGGATTCTCCATCATCATAATTTGCCAACTCACATTGATTATGTGAGCGTTTTTATTGATGAGAAAGGTAACTTCTATGAATCATCTACTATATTTGTCAAACTTCTCCTAAATGATTTATACTTCTGATCTCAAATAATACAATACTTGGAACGATAGCTTTTTGTAGACATTGATGACCTAAAACATATGCATATATTTTAAATAACATTAGAAAGGAAATTTTTTATAACTTATTAGCAGTGACAGGCTCATTGTCATTGCAACTTATTAGCTGTGACAGGCTCATCTTTCCTTTCAAAAAAATTTCTAATAAGAATTTTTTTGAAGGGAATATAGAAAGAAAAATACTGTGAAGACTTTTAATGAAAATCTTTTTTAAAAATAAAATTATAATTATTTTTTAATTAATCTTATATTTGCTTTTTAAAAATTTTTAGAAACAATAAAAGAATGAAATTTTTATTTTAAATTGATTAATACTTTGGAGCACTATGTTAGATCAAAGATTTTCTGGTAAGCAACTTAGATTTGCAATATTCACTGTATTTAGTTATAGTAGTATCTGTATAGACAGATATAAATAAGTATACAAAAATTACTTACATCTGTTTTATATCATTTAAAAATAATGAACAACTTTTATCATATGGATCAGGATGACTTCTCCACAAACTGTTAACTGTTAATCATTTGGATGCTATCTGTAATGAATGAATTACCTTATATAAGCTAAAAAATTCTGAAAGAAATAAATTTTTTATAAAGGGTGATTGGCTCATACATAGGGCAATTAAAAATTGGAAAGATTTTCATGAGATCATAAGATTCACTATCTCATTTTCATTGTATCATTATGCCTTTATATTAGCTTCATGATCATTATTAAAACATTACACAATAAAGATCATTATTAGTTTTAATAAAAAACTATTTCCAGAACTGTTATACTGTAGTTTTAATAATGATTTTTGCTTGATATTTATTTTTAACAAAGATCATTAGTAAAAATAAATGGATATATATAGTAGTCATAAATTAACATTTTTGTGGGTATTTATTTATTGGATACTACTGTACACAAATAAGATTGAAAACCTTGCATAGATTATGGGAATTATTACATAAATTTGTCATGTATGTATTTCTTTATCAGAAATATAGATAACTCATTTCTATTTTAAATAAATAAATAAAAGGAGAATGCAATAACAATGATACAAAATAAAATATTTATTGCATCATTCTTTTATTAATTCAATCATGATGAATATTGCCAACCCAATTTGTCTTAAATAAAATAGTTATTTCAGTACTTAGAAAATTATCTTTGTATCAATTACTTTGAATATGATAAGTGCATATTTTGATAGTTTGAATAATGATGATAAATGATGCTATCTGAAAAAATTAACAGTTTGTAAAGAAGTTATCTGATCCACATGATAAAAGAAATTGTTCGTTATTTTTAGATGATATGAAAATTTGGATGAAGTATCAATTGCTGAATATTTATCATTATCAAAGAAAAATATTAAAGAAATTATGTGATGCTGTGCGAAAACAAAAGAAAAATATTTTTATTGACAAAAGTCTATTTTAAATTATTTATTAGTGTTAAAATAATAGACATTTAAATACAGACTCTTTTAAAAGTCTCTGAATTCAGAAAAACCTTTTTACTTCTTACTTTTTACAGGTAAATTATTAAAGGTAAGCAAAACATTATACTATGATAAGTACAAATGAACAGCATTAAACTTGTAAAACTAAGAAATTTACAAAAGGTACTGAAGTATCCACTGTTTTCTTAAGTTACTAATTGGCATAATATTACCAGATACATCTTTCAATACTTGATTGTTTTTCTATTGAATTGTGTGAATTATGCTCATTTTCAGATCAGCCATCTTACAGGGGTTATTTGCATAGATGGATAGATTTTTATCTTTAAGATAACCTTATTAAAAGATATCAGGTGAGCTTGGAGATGTGAAATCCCTTGAAATAAGCCTATCTTCAAAGAAGTCTTTGAGTAGAGCCATAGATACATTTGATGTTTAGCATACTGCACCATCTTGTTGAAATCAACAATAGCACTCATTCATTTCAAGCAAAGCAATAAACTATACCATATAGCAATACCTATTTACACATCTGAATTCACAGTGGTTTCAAAAAATATTGCAAATGCTTTCCATTTCATGGAAATGCTACACAAAATCATAAAGAGTAGTTTATCTGATGTTTGACATTCACAACATTGTATAGTTAAGATCAGGTCCATATAAATGGAGAGTGCACTGGAACCATTGCACCATGGTCTCACAATTAAATAATATATTAAAATATTTTAATAAATAAAATAAAATTAATACATATTTTGACATTCTCATCAACTTATGATATATAAAATATATGATAAGTATATACAATAAAGTGCACATAGTTTAACATCTATGCACTTTTGTTTACATTATATTTAATGGTTTTTTTGTGCTTTGCAAACTAATTATTATATAATCATAAACTACCAAGTTCTGCTGTCTATGAGAAATATAAGGAATTCACAAAGCACTTTAGGCAGGAACAAATATGAAAATTTATTATTAGTTCCTGCTTAAAATTCTTTATGAATTTCTTATAATTCTTATATTTTTACAAAAATCATTTGCTAGAAATATACAATATTAATACATATTACAATCTTGGATTACAAAACTCTAGCTAATTACCAGGAAAACAAATCCTTTTATTCAAAAAAATGCTTTCAATCTTAACCGAAGCTTAGCTTCAGTTTATAAATAATTAATAAAACCACAAAATATCCACAGCTCTAAGGCAGGAAAGAAGAAGCTTTAATAAAAGTTCAATTTATACAGTAGTAGTGCTTTTGATTAAAATATAATCCTCTTCAGCTACTAAAAAGCAACAAAATACACAAGAATTCTATAGAACGCACAAAATTCTACATTTTAAAA
>WUQG02034035.1:0-10919 GCA_011317285.2 Androctonus mauritanicus
GAATTAGAATTGTTTCACTTTGCTCCATTTTTGAAAAAAATTTTTAACGAAGTAGTACAAAAAAAATATGAAAATTCACTGCAATGTCTGATTTTGTACATTTTTGGATAATTTTATGGGAATATTTTTTCAATAAAGAAGCAAAATAGAATTTTTGTAATTTTTGCATTGGTTGTAGGTTAGGTTTTCGAACAAATTTTTTTATAAAATAGTACGAATGAACATGAAATTTTATCTTAGTGTATGATGTCGTTCTTTTTTGGACGACTTGAACCAAATATTTTCTGAAATTTTATCCTAGTGTTTATTTTTTGTTCTAATTGCCAGATTTTGGCAAAATAAAAAATTTGTAATTTTTACACTGCTTATAGGGTAGGTTGAGTATAACTGAAACTGTTGCAATCTGGAATGCTATATTATTATCATAACTGTTGAAATTACCAATTGCTATCATTTCCTCTCTAGCTTTGGTCACAATTTGAAAAACATTCAGAATATTAAATTCAACAAATAAAGCTCAGAATTTCCACTTCAAAATTCGTTGCAAATATTTAAAAAGTCCCATCACTTCCCGTCCAAAGTCAGGAAGACTGTCTTTCCGATAAAATTAAGAAATAACAATTTCTAACCAATTTCAAATAAATGCAAATCCAGAGAGTCTTCAGAGGTGTTGCGAATCTCTAAAACCACATTTAATCGTGCCTGTGATTAATGGAAGTTATTGGTATTCAAATATTAGGATGTATGTATTCATATCTCGAGCTGATGGGTATTATGCGTCGTCTCTCATACGTTGCCTCTAGAAAGTTTAATAATAATATGAGAGGTGTATAGATAAAGTTGCCTATATAGTTATTATGCAGAAAGGAGAGGTTGACGATAAATAAGGCTCTGCCAAGATCGATTTATCAATAATTTTATACACAACGTGTAGTTTTCAACATTTTTTTTTATGATATTGCCAAAGCGAATCCTCGTCCCTTTAAATTACTTAAAAACGACTGTGTACGGGTTTATTTCATATATATACGCGATAAATTTACATATATGGTATATTTGTCAAAGAGCGTACAATGTATAAAAAAAACTGGTTATTCATTAAGTTGAAAGTTGATTTTACGACATGAAACACTCAAATATAGCCAGTATATATGTGAAATTTGTCGCGACGAATTTATTGAAGAAGATGTCATCCTAATAGAGGTTTGCTCGGTTTCTCAGTAACATCGCATTGAACTCGAAAACGGCGACCTCTATATCCCGCCAAGAAATGGCGGAAAATGGGATAAATGTCGATTGCAGCTTGACGAGCTCATGAGACCACTCGAGAATTATTAATTTTTTTCTACATTGAATAAAATAAATTTTTATATATTTAAATTCTTTTTATATATTTGATTATATTTTGCTTCAAATAATACTAAATAATTGATAATTTTAATGAATTTTTCTAACTTATTTATATTGTAATTTGATGGCGCTAAGTCAAATCTAATATTTCATGTATATAAATCATCATACTCTCCCTCCTAGTGGTAGAATTACAATACTCTATTACATAAATAAAAAAAATAATTGCTTATTTGCCACTTTTCTTTTTATTTTCTGAAAAATAATGTGTAGATAATATTATAATAAATATATGTATAATGCTTTATAATAAATAGTAAATATTAGTATATATCAGAAAGATGACTTTATAAATTTTTTATAAATATTGCTGTAATTTGTATTCATAGCAATCCTCATACCATCTATATGCTAGATTTAGCACTAATTTTTGGTAAATTATCACATTCTACAGTTTTAATCAAGATTTTGCATGAGTGCCTTTTTAAAAATGGCAGATGATGAATTATTTCTCTTTATTTAATCATTCTAAGTCATTATTTTTAATAATTTTTTGCAAAATTAAAGTTATATTAGTATTTTAAAATAAAGAATATAAGTATGATGCTTCATCCCTTAGTTAACATAATAAAACTAGCCTATAGCCCGAGATCAAGCAATTGACCTTAGATAGACTCTTTTTGTTAATAGTTATACACCCCTGGTCTACTGACTATTTATTTCGATTGCATTTAATACAAAAATTACTTTATTATTTAAATTTTTTTTGTTTTATTTGAATTATATTTATGTAAAAAAACAAACAAGCTGCTATCATAATCAGCTGATTATTTTCTAACATAATCTAGGATACTGACTTCTGCATTGAATATCAAACATGATATTGGTTGCTTTCTTTTTTGATAAATTAACTTATAAACTTTTAAATAAAACTAATTTATCAATTTTTTTGTATGTGAAAAAACTACAAAATTATATTATTTACAAAGGGCCAAACTTTCCCAAGTTATAATTTATCAGATCAAGGCATTTGAAAAAGTATATAGCAACTATGAAAGAGACGTGGAAAATGATACAACAACTTGGACAAATTTGGACAAGGGATTCTTGAATTTTTGGTGGTTCAAAGTTGACAAATGTATTAGATCAGTGATTTTAAACTCAAATTACATGTGGACTGAATGCACAATTTGAAAGGAAATGAAGAGCCGAATATTTTTAAACGAAATTGCAGTGAAAAGAAAATATTTTACTGATACAGTAATTACTGACAGTGCGGCATAGGTTGAGTACAGTACACTTTAAAACATTACATTGTTATTTTATAATGTTAAATCAGAATGAGAAGTTTATTTTAAAAATCTAGTATAAAACAATATTTTGATTATTATGATAACGAATGACAAAAATTGATATTATAATTTCATCAGCTACTGTTGAGCAACCTAAATCAGTTGGCTATACTAATTTTGGCAATTTTACATCCATGAATTCTATATAGCAATCACAGTGTCCGATTCATTTCGGTATAGATTTTACTTTATATTATCAAAATGTACAGTCAATACGGAATAAAACAGATCAATTAGAAATGATCTTATCTTTGGATTATCACATTATCTGCTTGACTGAAACTTGGTGTACAGACAGTGATTCGGATCTCTACTCCCTGTATGACTTTTATGACTACAGACTGATAGAGACGCACAGGGTCGGCAAAAAAGGTGGAGGATCTTCTATTGCTTATAAAAGGTTTTTTCCACCTGCCAATATTCTATTTTCGGAAAACGATTCTGTTATAATTGAACTATCATATCCTAAACTGCTTTTGGCTTGTATATATTTCTCACCTTCAATGACTGTTTCTGATAAATTTGTTATAATAAACCAATTAAAAAGCTTTCTTTTTCAGTTTAGCAATCATCATGTAATTTTGTGTGGTGACTTTAACTTTCACAATATCTCTTGGCCTGACTTTAGACCGTTATATCCATATTTGTATGAATTTCAGCGTGAGTTCATTGACGATATTTACCTTAATTTTGGTTTGCATCAGATTATTAATTTTCTCACTCGAGTTAATAACTTCTTGGATCTGGTATTTACGTCAATTGTTGACAGCTTTGTGGCAGCTATTTCCGGCTTTCAATCTGATCATGTGCCTATCACCGTTACATCCCATTCGTTACTTCGAAAGGATCATTCTATTAATTTGACAGTTGAAAAGGATTGGTTCCATTGCGATTGGAGTGTGATTATTACTGAAATGATACATTTTCCATGGCATAATTTATATAGAACTAGTGTTGATTTAGATAGTTTTTTTTCGCTATTCTATAATTGGATAGATAATAATGTTGCTATGCATGTTCCAATCCGATCCAGAAGATTACGAAAACCTCCTTGGATATCTAATAGAACTAGGAAATTAAAATCTAGAGTAAACAAGTTATATAAATCTTGGATAAATCATGGTTTTTTCTCAGATAGATATCTTTATTTCAACTTACAACAGGAATATCGTAGATGCTTATATGTTGACAAGCAGCGTTATTTAACGAAAAACATTACGAACTCTGTGAATAATCGCCAATTATGGTCAACTCTAAATTCCATTACGTATCGTTCTAAATTTACTTCGTCTCACTGCTCGTATCAGCTATTTTCCAGGATTTGCGATGCATTTAATTCCAAATTCTCGCACGAAAACACTACCGATTTTCAGATGTATGAACCAAATAAAGGGAAAATAAACTTTACTGAGCAGGATGTTTTGATTGCTTTGCGAAGCAAAAATAAGTATTCTAAGGGCCCTGATGGTATCCCTTTCATATTTTATCAAAAGATTTTGCCGAATATTCTACCTCACATTACTTTTTTATTCAAGCTTATTTTAGAAGAAGGTTATCTTCCTCGGAGATGGCAGCGATCTAAATTATTCCCAATTTTGAAAAAGCATAAGAATCCTGCTGAATTTTCTTCATATCGTCCGATTACAATTACAGATTGTTTGTTGCGTATATTTGAAAAGTTACTTCTAAATTGTCTACTTTTTCAGGTGAAGAACCAAGTTTCAGTGGCACAACATTATGCTATTAAAAATCGATCTACGATTACGAATCTTTTGGAGTTTACTCGTCGTGTTTACAATGATTTTGAAAATAAGAAGATGACGCATACTTTATTCCTTGATTTGACGGCAGCATTTGACTCTGTTGACATTAATAAATTATTCCATAGGCTTGTTAGTGATTTTGAAATTGATTATATATTTATCTATTGGATCATTAATTATTTACAAAATCGAAAATATTTCGTTGCTTGCAATGGCTTTACTTCTGATGATTATATTGTGACTGTTGGAATTGCTCAGGGCTCTTCGCTGAGTGCTCTGTTATTTGTGCTTTATGTTAACCCTGTTTTCAGTTTAAAGATCGATTCTTTGATTTTAGGATATGCAGATGATTTTAAATTATTTAATTCAAATCAAGCTGATTTGGAAAGGGACTTTGATGTGATTGTGAATTGGTTTAATAATAATAATCTAACAGTTAATGTCAATAAAACTGCTTATATGGTTTTTTCCATTTACAATTCCCAAGAGGCTTTTTCTATAAATTTACAGGGAATTATTATCTCGAGTGTTTTGTTACATAAAGACTTAGGCATCTGGTTTGAACCTGGGCTTACTTACAAACAGCACATTCAATCTTTGATTAATAATATGCATAGTAAATTGGCTTTTACCAGAAGATTCTTGAGAGGAGTAACTGATAGTAATGCTCTTCGTACTTGGTTTTCTGCTAACTTTGTTTCCACCATAACATATGCTATATCGATTTATTCTTCTGCTGCTTCTACCTACTTAGAAAATCTCATTTGTTCGTATAACACAGTTATTAAAAATTTTCAATATATGCTATTAAAGAACCACTCGTCTGTCGAAGATACCAGTTTCACTCGGAATTCGTTTCCGTTATTTGAATCGATTAATTTTAGACAGGATTTAAAGCTATTATCCAAATTCCTTTGTGGATCCCTTCCAGCTGACGTTATCTATTACAATGTGCCCCAAGTAAATACTAGAAGAACGGATTTAATTCACATACAGAAATATCGACTGGAAAAAACTATGAGATCCTTCTTCTGTCGTGCGTCTAAGTCATTTAACCATTTGTATAATTCGTCTATTGTTTCATTCTAAGGGGGACACCCGCCTGGTTATTAATGGGTGTTATGTATCAAAATAAATAAATAAATAATTTTTAAGTGCGGTCCGGGCTATATTTCATATAGTCCAGACTGCACTTAATTAGTTGCGATCCGGCTATTTTTTGATCCCTTTTTCGCAAAAGTTTGTCTGTTTGCTGATTTTTTGTCAAATATGGCGTCACTTTCCATTCTAGTACAACATTTAAGTGAAACAAGCCCTTCTACAGGCTGCCTACCCCTGCGGAGGGTTTTTTTTCAACAGATGACGCCACTTTCCATTCAATTAGAATACTAAGTGGCGGGGCGAAACAAGCCCTTCCACAGCCTGCCACCCCTGCGGAGGGGTCAGTTGGATTGTGGACGACGGGGATCGACGGGCCGGGCCCGGACCCCATGATAAATATTTTCAAGGGGTGGACCCGAGACTCGAACTCGAGTCCTCCAGAGTGGAAAGCCTAAGCGTTTCCACGCGGCCAATCCGGCCGACCCTGCGGAGAGGTCAGTCAGATTGTGGAGACGGGGATCGACGGGCCGACTCCGGACCCCATAATAAATATTTTCAAGAGATGGAACCGGAGACTCGAACCCGGGGAAATCGTGTGGAAACGCTTCGTCTGGAAACCCGAAGCGTTTCCACACGATTAATCCGGCCGACTCTATCGCTGATTTACACCTACTTATGATTATTCCTATCAAGTCGACTAACGGTTACATGAACATACTGTCTGCCGGATGGCTGCGTAAAAGAGTATGTGCTCAACCTTAACAGAGCCAGATTATCCACTAAGTACAATAAGCACATACCTAAGATGGCCGAGTGGTAACGCTGTGAGCGTGCCATGCAGGGGGACCGGGTTCGCGTCTCGGGTCTGGTAACTCCTGAAAATTTTTTTCGTGGTGCTGGCCTGGCCCTGCGATCCTAGTTCTTCACTATTCGACTCCCTTTCACGGATGTAAATGCAGCCCGTGGTTGGAACTGGCATACCTCTTAATAATCTTCCTGATCGGAAAGGGCGTAAAATAGGCAAAAAAAAGCACATGCCTAGGGGATCTCAAAAGCAATTATAAAATTACTGAAAATTTTATAGTTATTTTAAAGATTTTTTTGTATCTACAAGCACCATAGGATCTTAATTTGCCCTGTATCTGACCGGATCCTCTAGGTTCAGGAGGATTTGGTCGGCCAGGTGGCCGTTGTGGAAGAGCACTGTGATTTCATTCTGGAGAGTCCGGGTTCAATTTCCGGGCCCAATATCTCCAAATTTTTCAGGAGGGATCCGGGTCCGGTTCGTAGAATCTCATCTTCTATCTAGCTGCCCGTGATGGGCGCGGAAATGCCTTGCTGTACCAAATGGAAAGTATTGCTAAATCATACAAGAAGATATGAGCACACGGAACCTTATTCACTGGCGGCCGGATGGCTGAGTGATAACGCTGTTGGCGTGCTACGCAAGAGGACCCGGTTTCGCGTCCCGGGTCTGGTAACTCCTGAAAAGTTTTATCGGGATGCTAGGCCCGGCACGGCGATCCCTGTCCTTCACCATCCGGCCCACCTCCATGGGTGTGGGTGCAGCCCGTGGTTGAAACTGGCCCCGCCCGTTAGTAATCTTCCTGATTGGAAAGGGGTGTAAAGAGATACAAAAAAAAAGAACCTTATTCACTATTAAAAAAGAAAGAGAGCATATTCAAAGGTTCAACTATTTTAAGAAGTATGAAATATGTTAGATTAAATTAATAGTGCATTAGTTAATCGCCGAATTCACATGGTGATAATCACCTTTAAAGCCTATAATACATTTTTCATGTTCATGATAAAGTCAGCTAGAAAGTTGAAGGATCGGGTTCAATAAATAGGATTGCTGAATAATTGAAAGGTGTGGGCCCAGAAATGAACTCCAATCTCCAAAAGTGGTAAGCAACAGATGAAATGAGAAGGTGTAGTATAGGAAAACATAAGAAAAGATCAAGTTAGTTAAGTTAAGCCATCATATATCTCATAGGATATATTTTAACTTGCGATGGGCTCTAAAAGTCGCCGATGTTCTGGAGATGGTTACTTTTACAGCCCATTACAGACTGGCTAATACATATGATGATGTTAACTAGAAGATTGAAGGAGAGGATTCAACAGGACAAGAGCGAACCCCTCCTGAAAAAATCTGGATGTGATACCAAGAAATTAAATCTGGGTCCTTCAGGTACACTTTTACCGTAGTCGAAGAAAGCTAGATTGGTGACAAAGAAAATTGTTCTCTATAGATTTGGTGACATCTCTATGGATACCTATGGAGATAATTATAAAGAACAAGGATCAATAAGTCGGGTCTAGACCTTATATATAAATTTTAATTTGTGGAATTCATTTCGAGTTTTTCGCAAATAAACAGATATTTGAAACTCGAACTTTTTCTTAATTAAATAACCTCGAGGTTTGATGTTTTACAAGTCTTTTTAAATTTCTCCCTTAAAAGATTTTTTAAATTATTAGACATTTATCGAGCAATAGAAAATTATTTCGTGAATTGCATGCATCGAAACAGAAATTATGAAATTTTTACTGTTTATGTTTATTAAATTAAATACTGCAATTGTTCTTATAATTTAACAATAGATATGGGGCGATCAATTCTGTAGCAAACTCCATGACTTCACGATATCAAATCCAATATTGTATTTGCAGTTAAGTTCCTGTAGAAACAAGAAAAAGAAAATAATCCTAAAAAATACTATAATTTTATTGCCAAACGCTTATAGTTTTTAAATCGTTCTGTTTTTAATCATTTTTCAAAATTTTATTTGAAAGGAATTTTAATAATTATAGAATAGCTTTCTTATCAGATAATGATATTTCAGATATAGTTTTTCTTTTGGATGAAAAATTCATAATTCATTATAAACTTTTACACTATTTTTCGAATTAACTTTTTATATTTATGAAACAAATAGAAAATACCTTTGCTTTGTTCTTGACTAAATGCGAAGAATAATAACCATAGCACTATAAGCAAAGACAGTTTGTTCTAATTCTAAGCTGAAAATTGGCACTGAGGAGGGACTAAATTAAAGTCCAAAAACGTTATGCCAAAATAAAAACTTTCTTTGCTTATAGTGCTATGGTTATTATTCTTCGCATTATGGAAGATTTTTGAGTAATTTCAAAAATATGTCCTGAGTTGGACCCAAAAAATATGGTAAGCCTAATGTTACATGGTTTAGATATTTGTAATAAATACTTCTAGTCCACAATATATACAAATAATCCAAACAAAATCCATTATCTTGATATTCATGATCTGTAGGAAACTGGCAACACCATATTCCTGGAATTTTTCTTATCACTGTTGGCACAAATAGACAAACATTATGCCATACTGGCAAAGTTTCATTACGCTTGTAAGGCATAATGAAAATTTTATAAATAAATGATTACATTAAATTAAAATAAATATATTTTTTATTTAAATATACTGTTTCTTACTTAATTTATCGAATTTACAATACTGCTACTTGATTTGATTTTACATCATCAACATAGTGGCTAATGGAAAAAAGTGTATATTATTACACTTTCATTCTTTATACATGTTATATTTGTCTTCCTTTAGTAGCAACATAAAGTACTTCATTCAGTTACCACTCCTAGTATAAAGTAGATGTGGTGTACATACAGCAAATGTTGTTCAGATATTTTTATTTGTTGAAAATAGTAGTTCCAATTCCATATTTTTCACATTTCAATGGTTTCTAATGGAAATCGTATTTAAACTCATATTGTTTTAGTATCTGTTGCATTTTTGAAAAATGCATCCCTAAGACAAACTGAGGCCTTGATGTAATAACATATTTAAATTTCCACTATTTTATTAGGCAGAAAAATTCTATCGTTTATAAAATGATGTGTGTGAAATAATTATCATAAATTGAAATAATAAACAAACTTGGTTTAAGAGAAAATATTCAGATAAGATCAAATAAAGAACCATTGTCTTAAATAATTTATAAAATGCTTTTAATATAAGCCATAAAAAAATGACATTAAAAAGTTCTATAAGAAATTTATATATATTATATTAAAAGTTTAATACAATTGCTCATATAATTTATGTATATATAGTATTATGAAGACATAGAGAGAAGATTAAAAGATAGGTTAAAAAACCATGTGACTTTATTATCAAAGAAGCATAACGACAATGGAATTGTTTGTTACTGATATTAAAAACATGTAGTAAATGTTCAAATAGAAGATCATTCAAATTTTTATTGCAACAAGAAAAAGTCAAAAATGAAGAAAAAATCAAAATGAATGTCTGTATGACGGAAACTGCAGTTAAAGCTAATAGATAATTAAATAGAAAAATATTAGTGCAAATGATGGACAAGAAATGAATAAAATGTAGATGACAACAGATGAATTTAAAATTCCAAAATTATCTTCAGAAAATTATCATGCTTGGTCCATATATGCAAGGGCTGCCCTGGTGCAAAAGGGATGCTGGGATGCTATTGACCCTGGTTTTGGCACTGATATGATGAATGAAAGAAAAGAAAATAAATAACTGTGCTCTGACTTTGTTATTTCTTGCTGCTGAGGATAATTATTTGGAGGATATAGGAGGTTGTGCATTATTGGAGATTCACTCAAAGTAAAGAAAGAATGAAATTGAATATCCTTTTAGTTTTACTTCATTTCTTTATAAAGAACATCATTATTTGTAATTGTCATCTGCTCTTTCTCAATAGTTCATTGAATATCTTATGATTTGGATCTCATTTTTCAACATTATATTTTGTTTCTTATTGAGTTTTCTTATCATAATATTTTTTTGAATAAAAGATGACAAAAATCTTTAATATATTTTTGCCTTATTCTGTGCAGTACTAGTAAGAATCAGCTTTTAATGGAAATGCCATCATTTATGGGAAATCCTTTACAAATAACACATCTGCTATTGCTGCTGCCCAGTAATTATCTTTCAGAAATTCTTCTTTCTTTGTTATTATTAGAATTATGCAAATTCCTACTGCTGATATAATTCTTGATTACAAAAAGAGATATATCTTATTCTGATATTATAAGTAGAAAAATACAGGCTGCCTATTATCTTCAAAATGATCATGAAAAGAAAAGCACTCAAAAGCAGTAAGAAAACAAAAAATTTTCAAAAAATCTTTGTTTTTTAAAAAGTTGAAAATGTGTACCAGGACACTAATTCCAAATAAAGCATTATCTATAGTATACATATACTAATCTAAGAAAATATATACAAACGTTTTCAGCAGTATGTACCGCCATCATCAGGTTACACGTGCAACTCTCAAGCCACTAGATCGTTACAATAGAACATGGAACAAGC
>WUQG02034046.1:0-10919 GCA_011317285.2 Androctonus mauritanicus
AGAAATCATTGATGATGTCATCAAAATCGATTTCGCGTAAAACGTCTGATTCGATACACATCAAACTTTATTAATTCATTTTTTATTATCGTTCAATTAAAAAAAATTAATTTTCCGGGGGCCCTAAATTATCGGGGGGCTAGTGCCTAGTTGTGCCTATTGAATAGTCCATCACTGCATGGACCCCTTTGCCTGCTAGATGAAGGCCATGGACCCCTTCTCAGAATAATATTTTTAAATGCACTAAATAAAATTACAAAGGAAACCAGTTATATTAAAATACAACTAACAATATAAAAAATATAATACAGTAATATATGTTCTTTTTTCTTAGCACATTGAATAATAATAAAATACATTTAATATATAGGAAACTTCAAGTTACATTTTATTTATTAAAGACATGTCATGTCTTTAATAAATATTATCTTGAATAAGATTGATTGATTGATTGTTAATTAATAAATAATATCTCGAATAAGATATGTTGTTGATTATCTTGAATAAGAACATTAAACTGCGATGTGGTATTTGACATAAAAATGATGAAAATAACGATAATGAGCCGATTTTTTCTCATGCAAACTTACGGACCCCCAAAAGATTAGTGGGGCCCTGGTTAAGAACCGCTGTTTTAAATGAAATATGAAAAGGAACTGGGCATGCAATAACTAAAACAATTTATGGCATGCTACTGAAGAAAATAGAGCAGAATTCAAGAATATTATAAGAATATATAATGATGTCTTTTTTCGATTACTTTTCTATCAAATTGAAATTGATAGCAAATCAATAAATTGAAATCTATGAATTCTACCACTTATAAATATTTGATAGTATAGATACTTTGATAAATATATATGGCATTATAATATGGCAATGCAGCTCGTAGGAATCAATAGCAAATACGAGAAACGAGTTTGCATTTTTGAAATTCACTCGGTTACCTAGATTGAATGACGTGTCTGTAAGTAGTTTATTTGATGGATATGGCTATTGTGCAAATAAGAAATTTGCACAATAGCCATATAGATAATTGGCCTTCATATAGATGAGACCAATAAGAAACGTTGTAATTCATAATTTAGGAAACAAAAATTTATTTTTTATAGTTTTATACTATATTTACAGTATATAGAAAATTATCATCAACAAATAACTCTACATACTGTATAAGATAAAATGAAATTGTCAGAAAGAATCTCTAGATCGATATGATAATTCAGAAGATTCTATTCTAATTCTATTTTTAAATATATAGAATATATTTAGATATTTTAAAATATTTTAAAAATATGGAACTTCAATTATGGAATCGTAAAAAACAATTCCAGATGTTGAAAAATGAAAAATCACTTCCATTGCACTCAGATTTGCACATTAACTGTTTTCTAAACTGTTATTTCTTAACAACAAGAACTGTATCTATCAAATCTTAAATTAAAGCTGAAAACGATCTAGCTCCAATACCCGTGCTTCAAGTTTAGACAATTTCCTTATACAAAATTGCCTTATGTGAAATTTCACTAAATATATGAACTCCGTTGTATCCATAAATTAATAAGTTTCTGATAAAGCATAAGTAAAATTTATAACGTGTTTTTATTTAAACATTTAAATTCATTACTCTTTAATCTTATTTAATAAATGAAAAAATAAGCATGGTTGTTTAGGTTTAATAATTAACTCATGTTTATTAATGAAAATAATATTTAAAATGCCAATTTTTTGGATTGTCCACATGAATCATTAGACTTTATTTCATTACTAATCAGCATTTTAATGTACTGTCATAACCATAGTGAAATAATGGATATTATTGTTCTTACATTTCATCACACTTAATTGTCTACCTGGTGAACTTAAATGTTAAATGTAAACGATGAAAAATGATGTGTATTAATAATAGGCCTTAAATAAATGAGTATTATTGATAAGGATAATGATCATATATTGCTTTAAAAATAATATGATATTCTAATGGATTTTCATTGATATTCGGTCAAGAGGCTTAGATTAATTCATGATGGAATTAAAATATATATATATATATTTTATTTCCCGTTATGAAGAATGAAAATGTCCCATTTCTGATGAAGATAGGTTTTTCTATCAGATATCATTATTTACATATTCATTAGAATTTTTATTGTTGACAAAAATTACAACTTTTATGTTAATTCAAAATAATAGTTGAACCGGATTGACCATATGAAACATCCTGATGGCTCTGATTCGATTCCAGGCCTATTCCTTGACAAATTATTCCAATGATCGGGGCCTCACTGTAGATCGCCCTTTATATTCTTGCTGACCTTTCCACAAGGGTGGATATCTTGTAGCAGATCTTATACTCAACAAAAAATCCAAAATAATAAGTAAGTGATATAAAAAACTTACTATAGTAAATTAACACTTCATAATTAATTTTTGTTTAAAAAAATGAATTGTTAATGAGAAATGTTATAAGCCTTGTTTCAATAATGTTTCAATAATCGATATACATAATCCAATTGCTAAAATTGGATAATGCATGAGAAACCAGATCTCAATACATTTACTATGATCCAGTGAAGTATTGTATCAAATTATTTTATCTATATAATGAAAAAAAGAAAAATAATATTCAATGTATTCAGTAGAATCATATATATCATAAAACTAGATAAATTGTCTGAAATAAAAAGGAAAATTCGTAACGGTAATATCGATAATATCGATCGTAATGATAATGTAAATATTATAATAGTAGGCCCTATTATAATATCGAAATTCATAACGAAACATCCCATACTGATCACGAATTAATACAATGAATTTCTTCACTAGTATTCCTTTTTCTGGTCATATTCTTTTAATTGATTTTTCCAAATATGTCATGATAAAAAAGACGAGATATTCCTAAAATCTAAATAATGATAGAAAAATATTTTATTTATTACGTACTTTTCTTTGTTAAAACTTGATCTTACTTGTTAGTCATTTATACTTGAAAGAATATTACAAGTAGGCCTATATACTTTTCTTTGTATATCAAAAATCCATTTCTCTACATAGCATTAAACACAATAATAATGCCGATTGATGAAAAGAAAACAGAATATGATGAAAAGAGAAACTGATAATAATATGAGTTTTCAACTAACAATAAAAAACAAAATGTCAGCAGCAATTTATAGTTACAGTTGAGAAAGTAAACAGTAACTTATAGTTGTTTTATAAAATAATCAGAACTAATGTCTGGTCTATAAGGCCCTTGTGCCAATAAATCTAAATAACCTAATCTAACCCATGACGCATCAGACATTATTTTCATAAATCCCTTCAATTTATTTTTAAAAGCTATATCTGAATTTAATGTAAAAAAATCAATTAAAATATAAATTTTTTAGAAAAAATTATCTAAGGAACTAATAATGCATGACAATTTTAAAAGTCACGTCTTCAAAAATTTATCGGAAAAACAAAAATTTCTTGGTTTTACAAGCCAAAGAATTTTTGCTAAAATACCAACAAAATTGCAATAAATCTATGTCAAAGAACAAAGTTTCGCAAGTAATAAACTATCTTCAAAATATAATATTTCAGTGTATAAAAAATATTGTTTAATTATAAGCCTTTAATATATGTGAATAGAAGATAATGAAATGAAAACATGCGAAATATAAGAACATGTATAGTGTCTAAATATAAACTATAATTAGTTCTGTGATATTTTTAAATTTTTATAATGAAGTTATTCTTTGTAATATTTTATTCACTAATGTAAATTCATTAAATTATATTTGACACCATACATTTAATATCGATGATTGTTTTATTAATCACTACTAAACTGTTATGCTATCTATCTAATATAAGTAATGTGATGGTAACAAAAAGTCAGTAAAAGCTATAAACAGAAGAAGTAATTTAGATTTAGAAGGTTTAGAAAAATTATTCCTGTTTGTCGTAGGCGAGGAATAGAATCATGAATACCTTACAATAAAAATGTCTGTGGAATAGCCAATAAATTTTTATGAATTTTTTGATGGTATTAGATCAGTGATTTTACTTAAGATAATATTATAACAATAATTTTTCCCATTTGAATTTTTCTTATAAGTTTAATATCAATTATTGTCCTACGATATAATAATCATTATTTAATTTATCGTACTGTATCTTCTATATAATTTGACATCCAGCAAAAGTAATTAATAAAATTTAAAAGATATATATTTTTTTAAGAACAAAGTGTGATTACAAATTCTTAATAACATTAAGATGATAACTACCCTTGGCGTTTTTCTGTTGATAGTTATAAGGTAAAGATCCATTATTTCGCTTTATACTACGCTTTTACAAATTACTTTTTAAAAAGCGAGTACTAGATTGAAATCATACATCCTATAAGTTAGACTTAACGCAATAAAGCAAATTGATAAATCAAGAATACAAATAAATTTATAAATAAATGTGGAACGGCGCATATTGGACATTTTTAAAAACTATCTTAAAATACGTGTGCGTAAATTATCAAAATTAATTTATTATGTATGGAAATTAAAAATAATAATAATAAAAATAAAAATATATAAAAATAAATAATAAAAGAGGATAATGATATGTTTTAATCAGTAATCTTGAATAATTTTCTAAATACTGTACAATATTCAGTTTCATTTTAAAGTGGAAGAGTTTCAATTAAATTGTTAAAATTTCCTTTTGGAGAAATGAATATCATCCGAATAGATAATATTCTAATATTAAATTTTGTCAAAGAAAATTATGATGTTAGTGTAATTGAGTTTAAAAAAATACAATTTTTTAATTATTCATTAAAATTTATATCATATAATATAGATCTATATCATATTTTCCTGTAAGTTTTTAGGCTAGATTTTCCTAATAGTGTGACAAATGCTACGATTAAAAATCAGTAATGAATAATTACATACCGAGAACAATGGTCGAAATTGTCATCAATAAAAGAAAATAATGGTTTCTCATTTTTCAGCGAATAATCAAAGCTTGAATCTGTAAAAATTATAATGTTGATTTATATTATTTTATAAAAATTACGATAGAAACATTAAGTACCGTATACAAGTGCGATAAGAAACTTCAAAAATGCCAATAGAAAAAAAATGGCATAATTCTTTTAAGGCTAAAACAGAACTAAATTACAAACTTATAAATTTCAATTATTACCGTTTCATTAGAAGGAACGAAAAATATTCGACCAGTAAGAAATCAATTTAGAAATGTGAGACATTATTATCAGCATAATTTATTTCGTAAAATAGAGGGTTTAAAAATATACCTAGTTCATATTTTATGAACTCTCCTTTATACTTGCTAAGAGATACACATTCGAAACTAGTTATGATAAAAGTAATTATGGTAAAAATTTACATAATTAATTTCGGGCTCGTTCCAGATCAAAAATTTCTAGCTAAAATTCATGACTGATCTTTCTTAGTCTCCAATTTTTCAGAGAGATAGAGGGAAGAGAGAAATATTTTTAAAATGAAATTGTACCAGAGGATATGCTTCTGCCAGAAAAGGCGTAAAAAATCAGAAATTTTTGCTCACCTGATTTTAGAACCGTTTAGAACTTTTCTCTTCTACGAATCGCGATCCAATGTAGTCCGTTCCTATCTAATAGTGAGCGTGCGCTGCGTCCTTGGAAAGAACTGCGCTTTTCAATTATCAAATGATGCTTAACGAAAAAATTACAGTTAATAAGGATAATTAGTGGCTACTGACAGGCGGGGGTTGACTTCTCTTGCATTCAGTCGTAAACAAATTATTTTCCTTATTTACCTCTGGTAATTTAATTTTATTTAATCAAATTTCTGAATCTTAAAAAATTATTTGAATATTTAAAACAATTCCGGGTTCGTTTATTTCCACTTTTTCAAAAGGAGTTCAGATCCGATCAGTTGAATCCCATCTTTCAGTTTTCCAGTTGATCCCAGCATGGGTGTTACCAGCCGTGATGGGATGGACTCTAAAAGTGGCCGCCACCACGTACAGATATCCCAAGTATGATATGGTAGTTTAACTAACATAACCTAACCTAATCTGATTTTTTGTAACTAACAGCCGAATGAGCACTGTGAAACATACTATGCTTTCATCCTGAAAGATTTGGGTTCAATTCCAGAGTTCCACACCTCCAGAATATTTTCAGGAGGAGTCTGGCTCAGCCCGTTGAATCTTATCCTCTATCTGATAGCTGATTCTACTATGGGTGTGGGCGACCAGTACTGAGCCCAGCATCTTTGAACTCATATGATGAAAAGTGGCTTTAAACACCACAGAAAAAACTTTTGTAACTGATTATGTTAGCCGAATAAATATACATTAAATATTAACCGATAAGTATAATCATAGTGTAATCGAGGCTGAATGACTAGAGCGCTCTGGTGCATTTTTAGTATTGCTGTTATAGTTGTCGTAATACAATAACAACCGTTAATCAGGCATAATCATTAAATCAGCTCATTGATACTATTTGTTCAAAAATACATCCCTACGTATATCCATGAACATTATCGGTCATTATTGCTCATTAATCTCGACGAGATGGATTAAGTATTCACTTTTGCATTTATCGGGTTTAATTCCAAATCTTACTCTTCAGATTTTATCAAAAGTGAATACTTCACTTCATTTCATTCAATTCATTTTCATTTTTTCAATTGACAAAAAAATATTGGCAATTTTAAGAAATCTTGAAGTATGGAACCAGGAATAGAATTCTAAATTCCATATGATATTTGATAATCCAGTCTATCTGATCGGATTGAATATCATAATATTCGTAATATAGTATTGAGAGTGTTTATTTGTAATATTTTGTTATTTACGGTAATAATAATAATACTAATAAATACTTTATTAGTTTCAAGTTTATTTTAAGAATACAATTTGGATTTATAACAGGCATAGCTTTTCAGAAAATAAAGAATTTCTAATTCGAATTGATCGCAAAAATTGCACGCATAAGTAGAATAAAAATTAGACAAATGGTTATGTTACAATAAAAACGCATAATCACTCATTTCAAATTATTTTTTCAGATATTTATTCGCAATTCTGGATTCTGCAATTTTACGATTACTTCTATTATATTTTTATCAATATTTTGAAAGTGGGCTAAATACAGTACTTATTTTTCATAGAATATTGAGGAGCATATCTAATATTTTTCACAAATATCTTTTCACTCTAATTCAAGAAGTTATTTTACGTTGAATTTAAAATTCAATTTGAAATTTTTCTATAAGATTTTCTAATGATTCTATAAGATTTTGTGAAAGAGTAAACATTTTTTTAGTTAAATCAATAAATGCATATTTTAAAAACTGATAACAACAGATTTTCATTTTTAAATTGATAATTTCATCCTAATTTATGGATTTAAAAATACAAAAATGTAAAAAGATGTTTCATGTTTGTTTATACATAAGAGAATAATATATAAGAGAACATTTAATTATTAAAATAAAATAAAAAAATCTATTTTTTGATAAACAGTTTGCAGTTTGTTTGTCTGTTCGTAAATATAAGTAGTTTTTCAAATAGTTTAATGGTTTCATGTTTACTATATTGTTCATTCTAATTTAATCACCGAAAATAAATAACTCAATTTATTTAAAAAGAAATAAATCGAATTATTCATTTATTATATCAAAATTTGTTTACATAAAAAAATTAAACTACATAAATAGAATCTCCTTTAGCTCTCGGATTTTCTTTCGCACAGTATAGAAATAAAGTTATATTTCTTCTTGTTTTTTTAAGATTTGCGTCATGATTTAATCTGAAAAGTAATTGTTGATATTACGCGTTGATACCATAATCTACGTAAGATCGAATTCAAATCAGATTCAAGTCAATGAACATAGTAAGATATATTAAAAAATTTTATTAAAATCCCTTTTTAATAAAATTTTACGGTTCTCTGGCATTCATTCGAACTTTCATGTTAAGTATTAAGAACGTAGCATATGCTAAACACGTAATTTAAAATTATCTTGAAATGCCTTTAAAATAATAAAATGCATAATACTGTAGGAAAAATATGAAAATTTGGACCTCTTACAATTTCGTAGAAATTAAATAAAAAAAAAAAATAGGATGTAAAGATATGCCTTTTTTGATGCTGAGCAAATATTCTGTAATGCTTTTCATGTAATCTTTTTCATAATCTTAATTATCTCTTTTCATTTTTAAATGACAAAATATACAAACAACTATCTACTAAATATAGGGCTTGTCCTAAAAGGTGCCCTACTCATATTTTGCTTGATCTGATACTCTATCTGATAGAGTCTATCAGATATCTCTTTTGATACTCTATCAAACGCCTTCAACTAGCAAAAAGCAGGTGACCAACAGCTTCTAATTAGCTAATTTATTCAAATCAGACTATATTTTATAAATTATAGAGAATTAAATTTTCATTAATAACTTTATGCTTTATACGAAATGGTTATTTATAAACGATATATCAATGTTAATTAAATATAGGCCTCTAACAGAATTAAAATATCAATGAATAAATAATTAAACAGATAAAAAACATGTAATTTTACCAAATTTTATTTGTATAAGAAAAAAAAAATATGTAATAATATAAAAAAACTGATGTAAGATTTGATACTACTGTGCGTACTTTTTATCGATATCTTCAAGTTATCGAATAGTAGTACAAATATGTATTGATATCTTATTAAGCTATTAAGTATTAATAACACATTAGTTGGATGTCGAGAACATTTTTGAATGTCGGTAAACAAAACCAAAATATAGTTGAATGGTCCATTCTTATTTATCAATGCTTCCTGCGGAAGTTGGTCGATCAATATGATTCCTTATAATCCCCACTTTAAATGTCATTTATTTTGCATTTACAATATGCCTATTATAAATAACTAGTTAGCACCTAGCTACTACATGCTCAATTACAGCAAAAATGAAACATTTTTTCTCATATCTGAAATTCGAGATTTTCCATTTATTTAGCACTTCCTTGTATACAATGTTTTTTGCTTGTTTTATTTCTCCAGATCAAACTTTGAAATTTTCTTTATATAAAACTGACAACTAACAAACTATCGATCTACTGATTCAGTTATGTAGGTAATAATTATAATTACTATCTTAGCATAAAATAATTCTGAATTCCGAAATAAATTAATTATTTTTTAAATGCAACGTTTATGTAACCTCGGCGCGTCGAATGCAAACTGAACCTTCCGGAAGGGGAACAGTCAACATTTTTCGATCGAAAAAGCCAGAAATTGAAGTCAAATAACAAAAAGAAATATACGAACATAAGTAGGAAGTAAACTATGTTTAATTTAAAACAAAATTTATAATAAATTTGGAATTTAATTTTCTAAAAGACGCGATTAAAGATTCAAAGTGAGAGAAAATAGTAATGACAGGACTTCAGGTCCGGGAATTCGCATAGGCGCAGAAACATGGATTTCACACGCTTATTCCTTTATTATATATGATATTATGATAATAACTATTATAAGCAAATAAACAAATGTTTGGAGGGTTAAATAATCTTCCTAGTCATCAGTGGAGTTATGACCCCTTCTTCAATATTTAAATTTGGCCTCATCTAGGCAATGCGTAACAGCATTAAAAACATTAGTTCGCTCCTAGCATGCTTTCTTCTGGGCATCAGAAGTTTTTTGTTAAGGCCACATCTAATTTAAAAAAAAAATTTTATATTCACATTATTTTTAAAAATATTGTATAATTAAAATATTAAAAATTATTAATATAGTATAATATTTTAGTTTTTATATTTAAGTTGAAATTAAATTTGAATGATTTCACTGAAAGAACGAAAATAAAAAGTCTTTAAAACAGTCTATCAACTGATTTTGATTATTTTATAACTTTAATCTCAACATATCCAATCTATGTTATCGAAAAATATAAATGCTGAACTGTGATTTTTACAGTTATATTTTTTAATTCTGTCAAACCGCTGAGTTGCTTAAAATATGTTCATAAGTATACTATAAATAAATGTTTTATATGATCACGAATAATTTAATGATTTGAAAAACTTAAATATAACTTAAATATAATATTAAGTCTTTCAAATTCATGATTTCAATCATAAATATCATATACATAGTAATTCAATTTATGTGTAGTTGGCAGGTGGATTTAAAAATTGCTCATAAGTTAGAATCGATCGAACATTTGTAAATCTTGTGAATCATCTGAATTTTATATACGTTCCCTAACCATGAATATAGGCTATATTAAATATTATTGTATGACAGTCATCGTCCTTACAGCTCTTATAAAAGTTTTGGCATACGCTCTTCCCTCAATCGTATTCGACACAGCCACTTCTGTCTTTCAAATTTTAGGTAAGCGCGTATTAAGTACTGTATTCTACTTCGTTTTCTATTTGCTAAATTATCTCTGGTCGATTTTTCATATTTATGACACAGGTAAAACAGATATCATTGTATTTTGTTCATTAATTGTGTGAGGATCGCGGGGATACAGAGTTGTTCTTGTTACAATTCCAATGTCAGCCTGACACAATGGTTGTTTAGCGTATGTCTCCAACACGGAATTGTCAGATGGTCGTATATTTCATAAGGCTCGTGAGTAAGGACACAGAGGTCCAGGATGTAAAGACTGACTCAATAACTATTTATAACAAAAAGAATATACATATTTATTTAACATAAACAAAAGATTAGCATAAAGATATAAAGCAATTAACAATAAGATATGATTGATTTAAGCGTAACTCTACAATAAGGCTCAACTCACACGGACCACAACCACGACCACGCTACAAGTAGCGACAGCGGTCGAAACCGACTTCAGTTGTAGTCGAAATCAGCCACTCGCGAACCGCAAGCTGTGGTCGGTTGAAG
>WUQG02034057.1:0-10919 GCA_011317285.2 Androctonus mauritanicus
AATATTTTAATAAATTTTTGTCACTTTTTGACTAATTAATTAACTAACTAAATTAATTAAAATTTGCATAATAATTGATTTTTATTGATAATTTTTTTAAAATAGCTGATTTTCTTGATTCAAATCTTATTTTATTCACAAGACTTGCTGCTATCAGAAAATATCAAACATTTTGTTGGATGGCTAAGATTTCATATTAAAAAAATCGTGTTTTCTCCAATCTCATAAAATAAATGAAAAATTATGAAAGAAATAAAATTTGAAAGAATTTGTTACATTTTTAAGAATAACAATAAAAATATAATAAACTGTGGAAATTTCTAAAAATTTTGATGAAAATTAAGTGAGATTTTGCAATATATATATATATATATTTGCATATTAATGAGGCTTAATTATAAAAAAGTCATGGCATCCAAGGGTTAAAATAAAATTTGCATAATCAAAGCATATCCAAAGATGGCATCATTATCACATTCCATAACAAGCTATAACAACAACATGCTTCAATTACCTAAATGTTAGTTTCTCTCCATCTTTGTTCATTAATCATAGATATTGGTTGTTATTAATCAATCTTTCCTTGGATTTTTGCTATAATTATGCCATTCACAAACAAAGAAGATTTTGATTTGTTGACATTATAAAGCAGCACTATAATTCTAACAGCTGAATATCATCAGAATTGCAGAGCTGCTAAGCATCTATGCTGAGAGGTATCCACAGTGCATTCATCACTCAAGTTTCCAGCATCTGGTGACTTGTGTCTGTGGAACTAGTTAGGTTCTGCCAACTCATAATCGAAATGAACAGATCAGGTGGACAACAAACAAGAACAACAAACCAGCAATATCTTTGCTGCTGCTATCTCTGAATCTTTAGGATTTCACCAGAAGATTTTCAGCAGATTTGGGTTTAGATCATATGATAGTGTGGAAAATGCTAAATAGATTCAGTTTGCATCCATATCACATCAATTTATACTAAGAGCTTGGAGGAAGACTTTCAAAATTGTGAGATTTCCTGCAATTGGTTACCAAATAAAATCCATAGCTAGTGATGGTATTTTCCCAAACTTTTTGCTTTCTTGAGATTCAGGAATTCCCAAATTAGTAATTAATTTATTTCTTGAGATTCAAGATTCCCTTTTGGAAATTCCGAAAAATTTTGAGATTTTAAAAAAATGTTTAGTTAAAAAATACCTGTTTTTAATTAGGATAAAAACAAAAAGGGACAGAAAAAAATCATGTAAAATGAAAACAAATAATATTGGGTTGTTTTATATTTGTTTTTTATTTATTATTTTAATTATATTGAAAAATAGATCAAATTTCAATAATATTAAAAAAATAATCATATTTGTTTCATAATTACAGACAGTTTTTATTAAAATAGTTTTTTCATACACAGTCTTTTTGTTTATCTGCTCTGGGTTCTGTGTTCAAATAAAAAAAAATCCAGAAATGGATTTTTTTACCCAAACTTATAAAGACATATATGAGTTTTTTAATTTAAACAACTGCTTATTTTTGACATGTCACTATATTTAACTATCTAGACCAACAGATACACCTCTTAGGAAAAGTTTACGACCCTCCTATTTTGGTTACATAATTTTCTAAGAGAGCTCTATAGTCATTAACTATTGAGTGAAAATGAGAGTTTTGGGGAATAATTGAGGGCTCACTCATATTATTTGATACACTATATCAGATAAAATTATAATATATCTTCTATTTACTATAGACATCATTAGACATAATTATTACTCTGGCAAATCATTGAATAAGGTAAAAATCAGATATTTGTTTTGGCTTTTTTATGCAAACATCATCACAAATCTGCTTATGGCATAACATGACAGATCTACAATAATAGAAATCTTTAAAATTGCAATAAAATGAATGATTTTCATACAATTTATTGATCTATGCATTATTTTAGGTTTATATGCCTATGTAAATATTATTTTGTGATTAGTTTAAATATAAAGTTTTTTTAAATATAAAGTTAGTAGATGTGATGCAGATAAACCTTATAACTTATTCACTTAGTTTATTGATTGGAAGATGTTGCAGAGCCAAAAGAAGGCCAAATAATTAATGCATCACTATGAAATTTTTAGGCTATAAATTTGTAGAATTTTTTTAATTCCTGAGATTTATAAGAATTTTTCTCAAGAATCATGAATCCTGAAATAATAATAATAATAAATAATTCTCAAGAATCTTAAACACAATCACTACTCTTAGCTTCAACTGATGAATTCTCTGGACTAATAAGACCATATTTAAAAGCAATGGAAAAATCAACATCCATAATATTCATTAGTGGTCATCAAAATACCCACACTACTGAGAGAAATTGATAAACAACACATCTGGATCTTTAACACCTGCTGTCTTCATCAAACATCAAATCATCAGATTATTTTTTTGATGACCTTTAAATGAAGTGAGGTACTCTGATTTTCCCACTAATGTCCTAATAAACTCCTGGAAAATGTCCTGCTGGAATCAGAACTTATATGGTTGCAACAGGATGGCTGTCCAGCCCATTACTCATTTCTAACTTGGCACATAGTGGATCAACTTTTTCACAGATGATGGACTGAGAGAGGAGGCCAAGTAGCACAAGAACTCCAGTGCCTCAATCTGATGCCAAAAGATCTTTTTTTAGAGATGAGTAAAAGGAATTTGCTATCAGTAGCATTCAACAAAAAGGGATGAAATGAAACAGAATTTTGACTGCAAACAACATATGAAGACAATAAAGAAGTGTGTGAATCAATGTGGCAAACACTTTGACCATCTCTTGTTCTAAGATGTGATCCTAGGACATGCTATTTTTTTCTTATTCTTTGTTACAAACTGTAAGAGATTAAAATAATAATAATAGGTGTGTCTTTTCAATAGCTCCAATGATACTCAACTCATTCTATATTCCTATACAATATACTTGATCCCATTTTTCCCTATTAAAGCTTTATTCTGGAATGTGATAATGATATAATCCAATTCTTCAATACACTTTATTTATTCTAAATTTCCTATATATTTTATTTTCAAAAAATGGGGGACAAGTAATCTGTTACACTCTGTATAATTATTAAAATTACAGTTTAATTCAAAAATATTCCTCTAGGAATCATTTAGTTTGTTAGATTATTTTTAATTCTTATTAATTTTATTTATTTGAACTTGTTTGTAAGAAATATATTTCATAGAACTGAAATATATATAACTATTTATTCTTTGTCTGTTTTCAAAAATTGTTTCAAAATAAGCACGTTTTTTTTATAATGATATGTGTCAGTATCTATTTCTAAAATCTGATTATGATGGCACATAACCAGACTGTTGAATGCAATCAAATAGTAAGAAGTACTGGTATCTGATGTTTTACAAAAAAAGCCTTAATTATAAACAACTTTTATAGATAGAACAAAATTTTACTAATAATATAATAAAGAAATTCATTACCATACTAAATAAAAACAAATTTATTGAACTGATGAAAAAAAGAAATATCTGTCCTCATGATGTCAACCTTAAAATTTTAAATAAGATCTCTATCTGGCATCAGGTTTCAGTCACAAGAAATTTAAGTTTGTACTTGTTAACTGATGCTAACTAATCTAATTAATATTTTAATTTTAAAAGTAAAGCAATTATTTATTTATTTTTGTAATTTTTAAATGTTTTAATACAGTTTAGTCATAATGCTCCTTTATCTAAAAAACCCTAGATCCTATATCTATATTGCCATATAGATTTAGAAAATGTTTTATTGACAGAAATTTTTATGGAAAAATAGATTTATGTAAATTGAGAGATATCTATATTATTTAATCTTACAAACCTTTACTCTGATCATTTCTTCCGGACAACCAATCATAGATGATGCTAGCCATCCTTCTAAACTTTTGGCAAAATTACGAATTGCCTGAGTAAGGGAGCCTATTACAAAAAATTATATATTTTAAGCAAAATAATTTTTTTATTTATAAAACTGAATTTATATAAGAAATAATTATAAACAAATTAATGAGAAAGCCAAATTAGATCATTATCAGCTAAATAATATATCATTTCAAAAATGATATCCTATAAATTTTCCTAAAAGTTATTTCCTAAATATATAAATAACAATAATATAGAATAAATTCTACATCATTATTATTTATATATTGCAACAACAACAACAACAACAACAACAAGTACAATCCTTAGAAACAAAATCTTAATTTTATACATAGTCACCTTTTCTTTCAACTGCTTTCTGTCACCTAAAAACAAGTATCTGCATACCTTAAAAATACATTATACATTATCTTCATTTCATGGTGACCACAAAGGCTTTATCATCATCAAACGTGTCACAAAGGCTGTTTGCTATTTGTTGGATAAAAGTGTAATCATCTGTTTTTTATGTTCAAACATAGTGCAAACATGTATATTCATTAGTTTTGTCACATATCCAAAGATCAATAGTTTTACTGTGAAAGTTTATAAGCATTTGTTCCAAACTGGGTAATAATAGTGTGTGAAATTGACTATTAAAAAAAATATATAAAATAAAATAGATTAATGATCCTAATAAATATATTTGTGATCTGCAAAAAATAAATCTATAGAATAAAAACATCTTTTTTAAAAAAGGTGAGCCATTATTTTTGGAATGACATAATATTACCAATTTTAATTTTTTTTCTGAAATATTATTTTTGTCTACGAAAAAATAAATTTTCAATAATAATGCTAGTTTGTTTAATTGTTATTATTATATACAAAAAAAAAGCCTCAAAATTTTTATTTATTTATGTACTGTCTGACCACTGATCCGAGACCTCTGGACCCTTCTGCGCATGGCAGAAGTAGGCGAGTACACTCGGAAAATAGGGTAAGCAGTCTGACTCGTGACGTGAGTTGATTATTATATGTGGGAAAACGTTCTTCAAATGAACATTTTAGTTTTTAAAATGCAACTGTTTATTATAATTTTCATTTTACATGAATAACGATTAAAATCTTTACGTATATTTTTAATAACTAATATAAAATCGTACATTCCTTATTTGTTTCACCCCTTACACATGAATAGACTAGACTTGGCAGAATGCCAACTGGGGGTCTCGGATCGGTGGTCAGACAGTAACTACAGTATTTTTTGAAATTAAAATACTGTAGTTACTTGTTAATTCTCATAAGATTAAAATTATTAATAATTTTAGTCTTATGAGAATCAAGAGCTTTGAAAAATGCAGTAATTATTGAAATTATGTCACTTGAGATGATATTCTAGACAGATTTAACTGAATTTCATATTTATGAACCTGAAATATGAAGAACATACAGCCAAATATATTGCTGCATAATTGATTATACTTAAGATCTTTGCATTGATCCAAATTCTGCATATATTATTAATTATATTATATACTGAAATAGTACATCATTAATAACAAAGCAGTATAATACAATCTCACTTTATAGTGCTTCTCAGTTATATTTCATGTTTTTATTATCTTCAAAATAATATTTAGAATACACATATAAAACATAAATTAACATGTAAATGGGCTGGGCCTGGAACCTTTCTAAAAATCTGGAAGTGGGAGACCCTGAATCAAACCTGGATCCTCCAAGATAGTAAGGTAATGATCAAACTAAGTTTTTTAGATCTAGAACTATTATGCATTTAATGAATAATTGTACAAATATGCTTTTAGGTTTATATATATATTTCAGACAATTATACATATATAATAAGTGATAATTGTCTGAAATATTTCTAAAGTATCTTAAGACCTATAGTTTAGTTTTCCAATAATTATGTCCATTTGATATTTTAAGTTCTTCCTATTACCAAAAATATTGATGATGATTTTATAGTCTTTATGTAAATAAATTATAAACAATTATATTTTAAAAATTAATACAAAAAAACTATTAAACAAAACGAGCTGGTCTTGGCCAAGTACATATATGTGAAAATAATCAATTCATGCACATTTATTTGTTGTTGAAGTATTCCCATATATTCTTATATTTTTCATTGCAACTTTGTATTTTATATTTTTATTTTTCTAAAACAACTTTCAATATCCAATAAAAAAAATTAATATATGTAAAAAGTTAGTAAAGTACTACGAAGTTTGGATATTTATCACATTTTAGATATTGCAACTTAAGTTATTGGTCACTTTATAAAACTTTTTATACAATTATTGTGTGTTGAAAAATTCTTTTGAGAAATTCACATTTCAAAATGGGGACTGGGGAAACACTAGCCCCTCCATATATGGAATTGAATCATAATTATTGGAATGCTTTATGTTGAATTGTGCTGCAATATTTTTGTTTTGTGCTGTGAAATTCTTTGAGAAACTTAAATTTGAATTTCACAGCTAAATAAATACAAACTTCTTTAAAATTTTTAATTATTTCTAAGTAAATTTAATGTATTATATTGTATTTGTTTTGTGCTGTAAAAATTTTCTAGCATATTATGAAATTCAAGAAATTCAGTTTAAAAATAACAGCTAGTGAAATGTTAGCTTCACTATGCAGTATTGTGAAATTATTTAAATATCAATTTAATAGCTTTTGTGCCAAATTTTAATACAGTAAACTCCCATACAATGCAGAGGATATGTTCTGCATTATGGGAAATCACATATTATTTATATAGTTTTAATATACGATTTAAATAAATATAAACAGTATTGTGTATTATTTATATTTAGTTATTTATTTATTTATAAATAGAGTACTAGTCACAATTTTTCCATTGCATTATATAGGGGAATGCATTATACAAGAATTTATTGTATATTAATTACATTAATTTGTACAGTAGAATTATTCAAGAAATTTGTGAAATTTTTTAAATTTTAAATGGGAAACAGAGAATTATTGTCCTCAATTTTGTATTTCATGTATATTAATTGTTTATGTTGAAAATATAATATAGTGATTTTATAGTAGAAATATAATCTACAATTTTTCTGATATTTCATTGGTTTTCAGTATTTTATTTAATGAAATATTTTTCATTACAATGAACAGTTTCATTTAATAAAATACTATGAAATATTTCTGTATTTGCATCACATTTATGAATACTTAGCAAATATAGTATCTGATTCAGCTGAGTGTTTCAATTCATTAAAAACACTTTATTGAAAAAAAATATATATTTTTTATATTCAGCTATAATAGAATTTTTAATTTTTAAACTATATAAGAAAAATATATTTAGACTTGCACCTTTTGTAAGTAATATTTCACAGATAGATGAAAAATCACCATTATACAAAGTTTCTGTAAAGAAATCTTAACTATTTTTGTTTTAAAATACTATTAAGAACAGAGAAAATTTTTTCATTAATGTTTTATATACAGTATATTTGTTGACATATAGATGTTATGGGTAATGTGCAAAATCTAGTTAATGTCAAGATTAACCGGGAGATTAATATTGTACATTATCCAAGTACAGTGAATAAACACAAATAGAAAGTAATTTATCTTATTTTCATCCTTATCCAGATAATCTTGACATTAACCAATAAGAGCTGGATAATGTTGAAGACTATTTGTAAAACTAAGCACAAATGACTACAATACACTGCAATAAAATGAGAATTTCTGAAATGAAATGCAAAAATAATAGGAGAGTAAAATTTACCATACATAAGAAATTATAATGCAGGGTGATCAAAAACTCTACCACCAAACTTCAGTGGGTGATAGAAAGAGACAAGAGAAGCACTTTTTGTTCTCGCAATGTAGCCAGGGCATATATTTTGAAGCTTCGCACTTTAGACTTATTTCTTGAACCAATCTGTATTGGCCAAATTGTGCTTCATTTCCACTACACTGAAAGACTGCTGAAGATGCTGATTTTCTGGGAATAGTTTTGTTCACAGATGAGACATGTTTTACATGGGAGGATGCTTGATTAGCCACAACAGCCATGTGTGGACTGAGGAAAATCCTTGAGTGTGACTTCCTTGTGGCTCTTAAATCAGGACTGTGTTAATGTTTGAGTTGGAATTCTTGGTAAATTTTTAATCGGCCCATTTCCATTACTCCCCATCTAAATTTTCGGATCTACTATATGTATCTCCTCTTTCCTAATCTTGATTGTCTACAGATATACAGCCACTAGACCAATAAATCAAAATTGAACTTGTGCAGTTATTTCTTCAAACTTCAAATGTGACATTATCCAAGAGCAGGTAGATAATGTCAGTATTATCCAGATAAACATTGAAAAATAATAAATAGCCACTTCTTATTAAACATTATCCATATATTTTGGGTAATGTTGACATTATCTAATTCCAGACTTTACCTGTAACAGAGATACAATGACATAGAAGATGCACTCTAATTTTGGAACTATAAATTTAAGAAAAATCTTTAAAAATATTATTGTTAATACAATAGAAATTTAAAATTCAATAAAAATAAAATCCAATAAAGAAAGGTACTGTATAGGATTATTACTCTTACTGTTTTTGTATTATTTAACTTCAGATTAAATTATTAACATGATTGTTTTTATTCTCAACATGATTGTAAGTAATGATTATGATCATATCGAAAATAATCATCATCATGTTAGTATACAAGTGAATTCCAGTTAATAAATTTAACTGGATTTATTTGTTACTCCAATATGATAATTATTGAAGCGTATTGCCTATTTGTTACAATATACATTTTAAGGGAGTAATATGACATATTGTTTTAATTAGTTTATTTTTTAATTAGCATCCAGGACTTTTACTTTATCTGCATTGAATTATTCAAAGTTTTTCAATGTTCATTTTCACATTAGATAATTTATTTAACCTGTGAAAATGCTTAGTTTTTCATGATTAATTATATTACACAGAATGGATTCTTACAATTCATGATGTATATATAACCCTGTAAACCAATGAAATAAGAAAAATAAAATACATGTTATGTGATTTAAGGTTTGTTCAAAAGAAAATTGCTTTTACTTGTGGAATATGGTAAAGATGTTGCTTATCTGCAAGAGACTACAAGAAGCACAGTGCATGCCTCAGTGATTTTGAAAAGTTTGTTTTGAAAGCAGAGATAATTTTTGGAATGAATCTTTAACACAATGGAACTATCAATTTGTATTTTGATCATTAGTTGATGGGGGACAAATCTTCAATTTCAACACTAATTTTACATTTTGGACAAAACCATACATTAGCAAATTAAAGATTTGTCCCTCATTGACTGATCATCAAAATACAAATTGACAATTCCATTGTATTAAAGATTCTAAAAATTATTTCTGCTTTCAAGACAAACTTTTGTTGACTATGTGAAGCACGGTGCATGCTTTGTCAACTTTTGTTAAAGTTGACAAAGCATGCACCGCGCTTCGCATAGTCTCTCACAGGTAAGCTACATGTTTACCCAACTGAGATTTTACATATATTTTACTTGAAGTTTAACAAATGATATGTATCCTATCATTTTGCATATAAAACAGTATAAAAACTTAATAAATCGATGTTCTCTTAATGTTAAGAACAAATTAATTACTGGAAATGAAAAAAAAATTACATAACTTCATAAAGACAAGTCGTAATTTATTTAAAGTGACTGCATTCGATTTGGAATAAGACATTTAAAATTATTTATTTTCAAAACTTTTGCAGAAAATAGTAAAAAATGGATTTAAAACTTAATTTTGAAGTCTTATAGCTGGGAGCAGGTGCTCAGCCCCATATGGGACTTTCACATCGAACTCTATAGAGTTTTAAAATTTTATTTCTGTCATACCAAATACATTAAGAGTTTAATTTATCTACTCAATTCTTATCATTATCTTTTTAACCATTATTATAGAATTAAATATGGAATTTTACCACTATGGGAACAAGTTTTTGAAAGATAATATCCCATGGTTTTCGATAGAAACGACGAATAGGATTCATAAGTTCCAATTCTAACTCCGGGACTCGACGAGGTTCATTGAAAGATAATTCTTGGTCTTTTAGCCACTTTTTTCTCCATTCACGATCTTCATTTGTATAATTTTCAGCTAATCTTCTTCTTTCTGTATTAAAATATCCTTCTATACTCATAGGTTTCACACCTCCTGTTTCGGAGGACGGATAAGGCGGATTTTTCTTCTCCATCTTGATTTGTTTTTGTTAAAATAGTGTCACTGTTGCCATATCATATCCAAATATAGTTTCTACCACGGTAGAAACAACACCGTGGTTTCTACGTGATAGCTTATAATCATATTTATAATACAGTGCGCATAGAACTGTATACTTTATTTAATACAGAACGCACAGCATTTTATGCTAAAATTATTATTAATAAATAAAAAGTATTCTAAGAAAAAGGAAATATAATAAATATATAAAATTATAGGAACCAATTATTCTAACAAATTATTAGAAATCATTTTACTATCTAATAAACATTAAAATATACAATAACTGAAAAAAATACTGATTAGAATATTTGGTGTCACTTCTCATTAATATATAGTATTTCCTGTAAATTTTAAAATCTTCACGATATAATGTATAACGGTTTTCAATAAGGAGATACAATAGTTAGTCTATAATTATATCAACTGTTATAACAGTTCGAGAGAAATTTGCATAAATGTATTTATTTTATTAACTTTAGTCCCCCTTAATATCTAAATAACAACCAATAATGCAAAATAAAAAAGGTAGTATTTAGATAAAAATTTTTTTTAATATCTGAGAATATGAATTATTATTGTCGGCCGGATTGGCCCCGTAGAAACACTTCGGCTTTCCATTCTGCAAGACCCGGGTTCGAGTCTCTGGTCCCACCCCTTGAAAATATTTATCATGGGGTCCGGGCCCGGCCCGTCGATCCCCGTCCTCCACAATC
>WUQG02034079.1:0-10919 GCA_011317285.2 Androctonus mauritanicus
TTGATATTCCACTTCTCGGCATACATTAGCCAACATCACAGGAAAGATTGATTTGATGACTTGGTTAACTGTTCTCACAGGGTTGGAAGATCAAAGACAGGAGTATTGTAAACATTGTTTTTGACATAACCCCAGAGAAAAAAAAATCCAAAGGGGTTATGTCTGGAGAATGTGGAGGCCACGCTGTCAGTCCATCTCATCCAATCCATTTGCCAGGAAATGTCTGATCCAAATAGGAATGAACCTGCAGACCCCAATGTAGCGGTGCACCATCCTGTTGAAAGATAACATTTTGATGGCAAGGATTTCTTGGGACTGTGCACAAAAGCTTTTCGGGCAGCTTTCACTCTTTCAGCAGAGGTTGATGGTCGGCCATTTCAGCAACAGACCCTGTGGTCCTGAATTTGTCATATCATGACTTAATGCTCTTAGCATTGGATGGCTCCTTTCCATACATTGTTTGAAACTTCTGTGCACTATTTTTTGTGATCTGCTTTCGTGAAACCACAGAACACACACAGCTTTTTTCCTGATTTGTGTACATTTCCAGTTTCCTGGTCACTGACACTGCTACACTACTGTCACATTATGAAAACCTGAAACAAACAAAACTTGATGAGTTTCTGAATATTTTGGTATTATTTTTCTACGTCTATGTGACATCTGACAGATACAGTTAATGTTTGTTATCATACAAAGAGTTCTCAGACACTCTGTAGTGTGAGAAGGTTATTATAGCTTCATTGTTGTAGGAGGAGGAATTCTTGGCCCACAAAGTAAAGCATTTATCTTTTAAATGAGACAAGTCACAGTCATATTCATGAGATAGTTAAGGATTTATATGGTACTCAGATTTAGCTTCTTCAGAGCTACTTTACTGTTGTTTTTCCCAGCTAGTAGGGCTGGATTTAGATGCAGTATTAAGGGTGACTGGTCTGGTTACAGACAGTTGTAAAATCATTACTAGTGTAGGGGCAGAAATTTGCTGTGAGGAAACAAGAATGTCATATTTTTATTCCTTCAGACAGTTTGCGACTGTGTTTCAAGCAAAAATCTATGCTATTTTTGCATAATGTTAAAATCAATCTTAATAGAAGATATTATTAATAAAAAAAATTATAACCTGTCAGATAATCAAGCTGCTTTAAAAGCTCTTGATAGCTCCTGCTTCAAAACTTGTATAGGATTGTCATCTTCTCATTGTGGAACTGGCTGTCAGAAACAGGGTTCAACTTGTTTGAATGCCAGGATATAAGGAGATTGAATGGAACTTTATTGCCACATCTGTTTTTTTAATAGATAAAATCAATTTACTTTTATTTGCAAATGGATTATCTAAGGAAGGGAGTTCTCTGTTTATTGGATCTGTGTAATTTGTGTGTAATTTAGGCAGATTCATTTATTAAAAAATTAAATTGATTATATTAATATATATTAGAAAATAAGTATGTATAATATAATTAAGATTAAAAATATTAAATTAGTTATATTTTATCAGAAAAATTTTCAACAATTACTGATGTAATTGTTGAAAATTTTCTTATCAGTTAATCTTTAATCTTTTAATCTTTAATTTATGCTTCAGACTTTATTCTAACTGCCAAATTTCTAACGTAAATTGAATTTTGTAATTGTTTTATCATCAAAACAAGACCTGAAGCTTTAAATAATTTTATTTGTTCTCTTTTTTTCTCTATGGATATATAATACTTTATTTTTGAAACTTTTGGAACTTTATTACCACATCTGTATTTTTAATAAGTAAAATCAATTTACTTTTTTTTATTATTCTAGTCAATCTGTAAGTGTTGGATTTTCGGTTCTACTTGGCATTATAAGTTTATTGGGATCAGTTATTCCAAGTGAAGTAAGAGTAAATTTTTTTCAAACTAGTATATAAGCAATTATTAACTAATTAATATTTAAATATTTTTTGATTTAATTTAGATGATAAAAAATATTTGCTAAGTTAATATTTCATATAAGATTATCAACTAATAAGTTTCATTAGATATCTAGTTTAGAAAATTTATTATTTATTTATTTAGCCCATTGTTAGATTGCAAATATTATTTGCTCTTAAAAGATATGAAAATTATTAAAATATATGTCCTTGGCTTTTCCTGATTCTAATTTCAAAATTTAATTAATGCTTATTAATAATAAACTTATTAATTTTAGACACAAACATAATATTTTAAAAATCAACTTATTTGAGAATACACTCTTTATGCTACAATTCTGCGGATCATTTTTAAATAATTATAATTTAAGCTTATCATACAATAGATTGGATCAGATTTAATGAGATCGGAACAGCTCTGAACAAAAATTAATTTTGTCTCCACATTAATTTGGAATTAATCCAAATTCATGTCAGTCAGAAAACAGCAGCCAGAGAGGACATCAGTAATGACCAGTAGCAATGAAGAGGAAGCAATGGTAGTTGTTTGTGCCTTGCTATCAATGAGGATAATGAGGAAATATCATTTTCAAAAAGACTTTGAATATGTGATATGAATTCAGCAAAAAAAAATGGAGGGTGATTATCACACTTTATTTCCACACTTAATACATGATAATACAAAAAATACTGGTTAAAGTAAAAAAACATTTTCAGATGGGGAAAAAATAAACCAAAACTAAATGATATTAATCACATTGAATTTAATTTTGCCAAATTAGTCTTTGATAAATAATGGTAGTAATGGAATTTTAATAATTGTAAAAAATTTAGATTAATGCTAGAAATCAAACTATAATTTTAAATTTAATTTACATCAATAACAGATCAAAATGTATAATGATGACTGGATTTAATTGATTTTATTTGAATCTTGAATATGTTTGAGTATTATGATATACAGGTACCCCTCCTATAACACTGTTTCACTCTAACATGATTTGAAAATTGTGGATACCCTCATATAACATAATACTTCTACAATATGGTTTTGTTTAACACATTTAAAAAATTACATTTATTCTCTTACAACACAAAACATTTTCATTAATTTTGGTAAATCTACACTATGGACACATAATACACATATAAATTGCAATTATTAGGAAAATACTTTGCTAAAATTAATCATAAATGCAGTTTTGCTAGTTGGCCATAAAAGGAATGATATGCAGTCTATTTTCAATTTCTATTTGAAATTGAGTTAATTACAGGTAGCCCTCGGTTTACGCTGGCTCAATTTATGCTGATTCACAATAATGCCACTGCACAACTTGCCGGGTAATTCCCCAATTCTCCCTATGCTAGACTGATTTTCATTTCAGTTTTGACGTATTTATTGAGCCACAAAATTGTGCATTCGTTGAAACAAAGATTTTTATTGAATATATTTATTTTTTTTTTTGTTTAATATTGTTTGGTATGTATATTTACATTAAATTAATATTTCTGAAAAATGTAAGAGATCCGAAACTTTGAATTTCATTTGCTTTTCTTAAAATTTTTTAATAAAAACATTTCACTTTATTTTATCATAAAATACATTTTAAAAATTAAATTTATGATGCAATGTATTTTGTGTTATATTGTATTAATAAACAAAATTATTTGCTTATTTTTCACTTATGTAGAACATAACCCTATACCTCACTATAAATATGGGTTCATTTTATGCCGATTCGATTTGCACCGACTTTTGTAGGAACGGAACTGCTGCGTAAATTGAGGGCTACCTGTAGTGACAATTTAGTATTCTGTATTCCAAACATTCATGGAATACAAAATACTAAATTGTCACTTTATTGAAGAATAAAAACAAGTTTTTATTCTTCAATAGAGGAATATGAAAGAAAAGAAAAATTTTTTATTCATAAATTTTTTTGGGTATATGTTAAGGAACAGTTGTTTTCTAGCAGGTTGTAGTTGATTAAATAACAGATTTTGTAATGAGAGTACAGATTTTGTAGATTACTTATGTTTTTGTTTTGTTATTTATTCTTAAATGTTTATTTCAAGTGTTGATTGTTTTTATTTTTTCTTTCTAGATATCAAATAAATTTATTGAATTGGATAATTATCTTTCTCTCAGTATGCCTTTTGGTGAAACATCTGACATAGAACCATCAACTGTTAGAAGTATCTTGCAATTACCAGAAAGTGACTTGGGAACTGTTAAGACAACATTAAAGGTTTTACAGTATCTATTAATAAATTTTAATGTATTGAATTTAAAAAAAAAATTAATTTTTGAAAAAGTATTTTTGTCTGAAAGCAACCAGCTTGGAAACCAATTAATTATAAGGGAAAGCCATCCATGCTTATTCATCTTACAGAGTTTGTAAGATGTGTACAGGTATTGATTTGAAATTCATTTAATTTTTTAAATTAATTTTTATAGTGTCAGTTTGTTAAAACTTATATTTTAGTTGTATTTTATCAAAAGTTAAAAAAAGTTAAATAATTTTTAACTTAAATAATTTAAGTTAAATAATTTTAACTTAAATTAAGTAATTATTCTTTAAGTTCTTTTAACTTAAATTAAATAATTATTCTTTAAGTTAAATAATTTTTTCAAAATTTTATTTTATGTACATATAGTATTTTAACAAATTATAATATTTTTCTGATGTAATATATACCTGAAATAATCTAACAAGTCAATTGATCCATAGAGGAATCTTTTTGAATTAAGCTATAAATTATTTCATTATGTAAATTATTTTTTTTAACAATTTATTAATTTGATTATGGGCTACCATCTTTTGTCTTAATAATTAATTAATTAATTTTTTATTTATTATTAATTTTTTATAATTATTATCTATATTTTATCTGTATTTTATTATTATTTTATTTATAATTATTTATTAATTTTAATTTGTGCTAAAATAATACCATCTAATATTTAATAATTGGACTACAATTTTTAATTCTTTTTTTGAAATAAAAATTCATTTTGTCCAGAATCAAATTAGGATCTTTTGGATTATATCTCAATATCTTAATCAGTAGACTACTGCAGTATTAGATGAATTATCGTTTAAGTAAATTTTTTTAACATTAATTTAGAACAGAGGTTCTTAACTTTTAAGGTTCCATGGATCCCTTTGTCTGTTAGCAAGGCTGCATACCTCTTCTCAAAATAATATTTTTAAATGCACAAAATAAAATCACAAAGGAATGTTATATTAAAATATAGTTAACAAAATAAAAAAAAATGATACAGTAATATATGTTCTTTCTTAGCACATTGAATAATAATAAAATACATTTAATATGTAGGAAACATCAAATTACATTTTATTTTTAAAAATATGTCAGCATGAAATTGTTGTTGATCACAGATATAACTAGTTACTGTAATTTATTGCATACATTACGCCCAAACACTGAAATTGCACGACCGAAAAAAACAGCCACAATGTATTGTGGTCAGTTCCAAATGACCAAACACTGATGCTCAACATTATTTTGCTTCGTGGCCATCGTGAAGTAACCACAATGCATTGTGGACAATTCCACCAAAACCAATACATGTTCTGAGCATTTTGAAACAACCACAGACCATTCTGAAACTGATCTGGCATGTGTTTGCAGTAGTATGCTACGGAAAGCATCAGGACTTTTCTACTACATGCATACTACATATATACTACTACACGTAGTAGTAGTAGTAGTAGTAGTAGTATATGCATATTATATGTAGCATATAGTAAATGCATACTACAACATGTACATGTAGTAGTATGCATACTATTATGTACTACATGTAGTAGTATGCACGGAGCATACTACTACAAATACATACCTGGTCTGATACTATCCTATTCTTACTTGCTATTTTTATCCAGTTCTAAGAAAACAGCTCTAAAACAAGTAATATACGTTAAACATTTATTTTGTAAAATGCTTTCGGACCTTTTATTAGTCCCTCTTCAGTACATACTAAAGAATTACAAAAACATTCATATAAGATAGGAATAAGAATCTTATACAAATGTTACTAGTTGTAATTCTTTTGTATGTACTGAAGAGAGACTAATAAAAGCCGTAAAGCATTTTACAAAATAAATGTTTTAACATATATTACTTGCTTTTAGGGCTGTTTTCTTAGAACTGGATACCCTGGTCTGTTTCAGAATGGTTTATGTCCGTTTCAAAATGCTCAGAATGCATATTGGTTTTGGCAGAGTTATCCACAACACATTGTAGTTACTTTACAATGGCCAAGAGCGAAATAATGTTGAGCATTGGTGTTTGGTCATTTGGAACTGACCACAATGTGTCGTGGCTGTTTTTTTTTGGTCATTGTGTGATTTCATTGTTTGGGCATAACACATACATTTATAAGAGAAGGAAATGCTAATTTTAATTATCAGTCAGTGAAAATAAAGATATAATGAGTTGATTTTTTTCTCATCCAAACTTATGGACCTCCTGAAATCTTTCCATGGACCCCTAATTTAGAGCTTTATTCAATTAGTCAACATCTTTAGTCAAATTTTGGCGTGCTGGAATCCTCGTGCTGACAAAGATCCAAGCTTTGCAGCATTATGAAGTTGTTAAAATCTATCTGGAACAGTACAATTGTGAAAGGGATGATTTCCTATGAAATATCATTGCCTTGAATAAAACATGGGCATGCTTGTACCAAGTTAAATTGAAATGTCAATCCAAAGAATGGCACCATTATGGCTCTCACGTCCAAAGAAAATACATATAAATCCCACAAACATTAAATTCATGCTTATTGATGCTTATGAGTTAAAATTGCATACAATTGTTACAGCATGATCCTTATGGAGTACTCAGTAGACAAACTGTAAATGATATGTACTATGCACATTTCTTGCAATGCAACCTGCACGAAGTCCTGTGGAAAAATTGGCATCACTGACCACTCCACCTGTTATCCTCCATGACAGTGCCTATTGTCATGTGACTGTTATGACTTGTTTACAAGATGGGATTGGAAAGTGCTATACTATCCTCTATACTCTCCATATCTTAGCTCCTATGATTTTGATTTATTTCCTAAACTCAAGGAACTTCTACAAGACATTCATTTCCACATAGTCACTGACATTATGCATATCATACCATTGGTGACATCAACACGTCTGAGACTGCTGATGGCATTATGAAGCTACCACAATGGAGAAAGGTCATAGACAATGCTGGAGACTGTATTGAGGGACTGTAAAAGTGAATCTGTGCTATGCCTTTCCTGTGCTAATCTGTACCATTGTGATCACTATCAAATTTCCAATCCTCATAAATTTTTGACTTAAATTAAAACCTATATATAGATAAGAATAAATAAATTTAAGGCAAGTAAATTTTTGATCTAAATTAAAACATATATATAGAAGGGCTTCTTGTATTAAATTTATTACTACATTACATCATTATATAAGTTTGATGAATCTTATATATACTTTTAATATGGAAAATATTGGTAAGTAATTTAAAATTATTTTAATTTATGTTATGGTATTAGCTAATTAAAATATTTTATATTTAATATTTAGATATGAATGGAGTCATAATTGATTTTGAAGCATTTTTTTTTAACTTTTGGAGTTATATACAGACAATTTTCTAATATAAGCTTAAAAGAAAATTATTACAAAACTTATGAAATTTACCATCTTTATTTAAAATTTGACAGTTTTGACAAAAAATGAAAAAGAATAATTTTTTTTTAAAATTTTATTTGTCACTTTAGAAAATATTCAAAAGAAGATAGTAATCATATAATTTGGATTGAAGATATAAAATTAAACAATATATTGCTTAAATTAGCAAAAAAATTTGGCATTTTTTATTATAAAGGTGGACACATTCAAAAAATATTAATTAAATAAATTAAAAATCCAAATTTTAATTTAGAAAATTTAGGTTGCCTGAAAAGCAAAATAATTCAACAACCATGTTATATAATTATCATTCATTTAAAAATCAATGCTCATTATGTGATGTAATGAGCTATAAACATTTTTTTACTTTCCAATTTAAGATAAATACTAATTTATTATTTAATAATTTAAAAATAATAACAATTTTAAATAATAATAAATATTAATTACAGAATTAAGAGAAAAATTTATTAAAGATGGAGCAATTAAAGAAGAATGTAAATTTTTTCTGAATAAATAAATAAACATTTTTATTTAAATAATTTTATTTGATTCATTTATTATTGGCTTACAAGCTTGATTTTTAATAACAATAATTTATAATTTAGATATCATGAAATTATTTAATACAAATTTTTTAACAAAGTTATCATTATATACTTTACTGATTAGAATCCAATTCTTTTAAATTTTTATTTTGATTTATTTTATATAAAAAATACAAAAAAATAACTACAAGTAGAAGATTTCATATTCTTATACATTACTTTATTATAAGTATATATTTTTGAATTTTTCTTGATAAATTTAATTATGTTTTATACTTGATAGTTGAAGACTGTAAGAATTGAAGTAGCTACATATATTATTATTAAAGTATATTGCTATTCAATGTGAGCCTGGGTAATTATGAGCATCTAAATTTACAATAAAAAGTTTATATCTCTCATGATTTTTAAGAAGTTTATATTATGGAGATACACCTCCAAAATATTTATCAATATCCAGATCACTGATGCATAATTTCCATAGCATAATTGAATTCATTAATAATCTGTGTACACAGTCCTAGATTTATCAATTTCTATAATCTATTAAATTCCAAAAAACATATAAGTGATACACTTTTATTTAAAGCTCTTGAAAATCTTACATCAGTGCTAAGATTTTCTTGAATAGGAATATTAATATGAGATTCAATACAATCTTGTGTTAAAGCACTATAAACAATATTCATCTGCATATTTGTTATAAGTAATATTCATAAATTGAGATTTAGAAAGTTCATCACCATCTTCAAAAAGTGAAATAAAATTTCACTTTTTGGCATATTTCAGGCATATTTTTCATGATTTGGGCAATAAGGTTTATCTGGAAATATTTGATTATCTTTTAATGTGCAAATATAATTTTAATGATAATAATCTTGAAAATGATAATAATTATACATATGTCCATTATAACTTTTGTTTGAAACTAATCTAATTATTATACATGCTGGTAATATACAAATTATTGCATTATTTAAAGTTGAATTTAAAATTCCTGAAGGAAGAATAAATGTTCTAATTTCTGTTCTTCTAAATAACATTTTAATATGCTATTTAAATAACATTTATGATATTAAAATGATGTTCAATACCAATAATTACAGATGAAGAAATATCAATTTTACTAACTTTTAGAGATGCCCCTTTTATTTCAATTTGATAATTATGTGTGTTAAAATTAATGAAAAAATATCTTTAGTTCTTTCTAAATTCATTCTGGTATCTACAATATTTATTAAAAATTTGATTCGAAATCTTAAATCATAATGAAGTTTTCCATACATTATTCTATTCTCCTTTATTAATTTATAACATTCCATTAAACCATTATTTTCATTTGTAGTCAGATTAATTTTATTCATATGCTCTGAAGTATCTTTAAAAAACATTGCAGATGATAAAAAAGTTTTTTTATCCATCTTCACAATAAAAAAAGTAATTCTTTTAAAATTCTTCAATATTGATAATTTACCTGGCTTATTACTGGTTTATCATTTAATAAAACACTACATGGAGAAAATAAACAATGTAAAAAATATTAAAAATATATAACACTTCTAGGCCACCTTGTAGAAATTGTCTTTTATTTACATCGTTTTAATTTGCAATGGACTGAACATAACTCAAAACTTAAAAAACCCAAAATACAAATCTTAAAAATTATCTTGCAGTATTGCCATGGCAAAGATATACATTTCAGCATAACACCTTCTTCAGTCTTTATTACCATGTACTTAAGCAAAATTCTCTCTCACATTTTTGTTTCTATAATTAAATTAATTATAGAAATTATAATTAATTTATATATTTTTAATATAATATACATCACTCTACTTCGTAATTTAATTAATGTAAAAAATACTTTAAAGAAGTTACATGCATATCATCATTTAGTTCTTTTCCATTTTTAATTAAAATTTTTACTTAAATATAAAATATATGGAATATAAATCAATGTAATTTTCATCAGATTCTGATATAAAGAATTCAATAAGAGTCTTTGAACTGTAATTGATGATATAGGAAAAATTATAATATCAGTAATTGATTCTTCAGCTAATTAAATTGGTGATGTTTCAAATAAATTTAATTCATTTTTAAACCTATATATAACTATAAAATGTTTCATGATTAACTGAATATATCTCTGTTTCTTTCTCTTATTTTGAGATTTATATCTTAATTTTTTTCTTTTTATGTTTTTTTCCAATTGAATTTTTCTAATTGCATCATCATTTATTTCATCCTTAAAATATCATTTAAATGTGAAATTGCAGATTTTTTAAAAGATTTTTCTAGATAATAAATCAATGCTTTTTACTAAATTGAATGTTTTTTTCCTGCATACTTTCCAGTTTTTTGTTTTAAATTGAAACAGTATTACAAAAAAAGATCATCAAAATAACTTTAACCTTAACTCTATAATCATAACTAGTAAATTGGGGCACTGCCTCCTCCTCCTCTGATATTTTGCTTGATTACAATATCTTATACAATCTTCAGAATTAAGCTTCATTTATCTGTTTAAATGATAAAACTGTTATTATTTTCCCTCTAGTACTGTGTTTCTCAAACTGTGTTCTGCAGAACCCTGGAATTCTGCAAAGAAAAGAAAAACAATCTCCTCTAAAAGTTTTAGTTTGAATTTTAATGTATCCATTTATTTATGTGAGAGCAGATTCTAGATGGTCACATTAACCAAGACAAAACAATGCAATAGATTAAATTTGACATCAACTTTAAGATTATCTTTAACCAACATTGAAC
>WUQG02034090.1:0-30117 GCA_011317285.2 Androctonus mauritanicus
AAAACGAAAATGACGTGTCAAAAGAAATTTATGGGTAGAGGAAGGAAAAAAATACGCCGGTAATGGAATGCGGCACCCTCCGCTCACCTGAGCATACCTGGATGCCAGAAGAAGGGTTTTCTACATCTTTTTTTTTTATATATTTCAGATCAAAAATCGTCTATCGAAATATGAAGAGGAAAAACGACAGATAGAAGAGGAACTAGACAGAATTAAGCTGCTGGAAGGAGAAGAAGAGAACATTCCTGGAGGAAGGACGGATGATGGATGTCGATCCTAGCTCTTACATCCCTTAGGTGTGAAGAAATGCATTTCGATTATATTTCGGAAATGCCCCTTTTAAATAAATTTTCGAATTGCCTTTGATCTCCGGTTATACGGCGCAATATTCGAAATCGATCTTATTCCGCATTATAATCGATAGTTTGCGATTTAACGTCAGAAAAATCGTCATTTTGGTAACTGGACCAAATCTCGTCGATTCATCCCATTTGGCCCGCACGAATGACGTAGCCGTTTACGAATCCGGACTGTTTCGTTTCCTCTCCGGAGGTGATTACGCGGGCTGGGTATGTAACCCATGGGAGGAATCCCCAGCACCAGATCTCAACCGCATAGTCATAAGTCAGGCGTCGTTGATTAGAGTTGCCAGTTTATAGGGGGCCCGACGCGACCACCTACAGCTCCCCCATGGCCAGTAAAACGGGATGGGACGGTCTCTGTTGCTCTGGCTGCCGGTCGAGGCGGAGTTTCGCCCGCAGCTCCTTCATTGGACTAAAGTTGGGCTGACGTCAGAACGCACCCCACGCCTCGAACCACTAAACTTGGCCACTAATTCCTGGTGACCAACGTCATTCCAACCCTTTGCTGCCAAATGACTCGAGCAATTGAATTGGCGCCAGCCGCGATTGGCAATTAACGGCCATAGACTGGTTAAAGATAAGCAAGACTTTTCCTAATTGAACAGAAACGCGAAAATACGCGAATTCCGGCATTTTTTGTTTTATTTTATTTTATTTATTTTTTCCTCCACTTCGTGAAGACAGAATTCCGGATTGTTTTGTTAAAACGATAGGTTGCGGCCTCATACATCACGGGCCTCTCTCCCCCTCGGCACAATAGGTAGGCTTTGTCTTTAACACAACAAAGTCCGCCAGCCGTGCCAGAGTGTGGGAAAAGAGACCACCCCGCTTTTGCACATTGGTCGTATCCGCGTCCGAAAAACACTCATTTACTGCCGTAATTACAAGAGGTGCGTCATTACTTTGACCAAACTGCGAGCAGCCAATCTATCGTTAACGTTGTTTCTAATCCCTTCTGTTGTTGTTCCGTTTCAGCACCACAGCCTGAACGCCAGCAACGTCCGACACGCTAGGAACCGACGCTCATTTCAGGCCGAGCGCGATAATTAAGAAATTAAGACAGTTAATTGGGAATGTTACAGTTCCCTCATTAACACTGATAATTAGCGGCACTCCCGGGAACTTGTCCTTAATGAGGTGTCAAGCCAAGAACTCCGAGTCGAAGAGATACGCACTTTTTATCTTTTTGTTAAGCTCGTTCTTCGCTTTTTCGTTTGTCGTCACTCCAAGAACTTATGTAATCTCATACAGACAATAAAATATTTTTCCACCATAAGACTTTTCTCTTTTCTAAGTCCCAGTCGCGTTTGGGGTCCGGTCTCGGGAAAATCCTTCATCATTATTATTATTTTTTTCTCTCGAGTGGTACTACCACCACTGTTTTTAACTCTGGACGACAGATGGCGCGACTTACCGATTCCAATTTACTAGCGTTCGACTATCAAATAACAATTACTAAGAAGGAAATTCGGGTTAATTAATTGGAGGATTAAAGTTTAATAAAAAGGAGTTGTTTTACGTTGTTAGTTCGCATATTAAAAAATCGCAGCTGATGTTACGCATGCTAATAAAATAAATGACACTTTGGATCCTGTAGGAATCCAGTTATTGAAATTTTGTGGAAATTTCAAGTTAAATTGGGTTCCTTAGTATCCACAAAATTTTGTGGATGCTATGAAAAATCAAGCTCATGATGTACCGATGTTTTATTATGTTGTTTGTAATAATAAAATGCACTAATGTTCTGGTTTCTACAGCAAAGTCCATCCACTATCATAAATTTTATAGAAATTTAGCCGAAATTTAGCCCATACCGGGAATTCTATAGCGAAATTTATCCTATATTTTTGGGTTCTGAAGCAAGATTTAGCTTACAGTTTGAAGTCTTTAGTAATGATTCAGTCTATACTTAGACCAGTGGCTCTCAGTCTTTTCATACCGCATACCACCAAATTCAAAATTCAGAAATTTCAGTACCACCAACAAAAATATGCCTCGTATACAGATGGAAAGTCAAGATTATACACCGTACCACTAGTCATGTTTCGCATACCACAGGTTGAGAACCGCTGCTTTAGACTCAGTAGTAAGATTTAGCCTATGCTTTGGATTCTCTGTAGAAAGATTTAATCGCCAATTTACAGCTAAAACTTCACTACAGAATGCATATTATGGGCTTATTATCGTATTGTCTAAAGCAGCGGTTCTCAACCTTTTCATAAATGCGTACCACCAAAATAAAAATCTAAAAATGTCAGTACCACCAACAAATATATACCTCGTATACAGATAGAAAGTCAAGATTATACATGTACCACTAGTCATATCTCGCGTACCACTGGTTTAAAGTATAAGCTTGTTTTCTTAGTTAAGAGCTAAGAAAACAATCGCATGCTTTAGACAGTATGATAATAAGCCATAATATGCATTCTGTAGTGAAGTCTTATCTGTAAAAGTGGCGATTAAATCTTTCTACAGAATTCAAAGCATAGGCTAAATCTTGCTACTGAGTCTAAATTACAGTCTAGATCATTACTAAAGACTCCAAACTGTAAGCTAAATCTTGCTTCAGAACCAAAAATATAGGGTAAATTTTGTAATAGAATTCAAAGAATGTGGTAAATTTCGCAACAGAATATCTAGTATAGGTTAAATTTTGCTGCAGAGTCCAAAAATATGAGCTAAATTTTATAGAAATTTAGCTCAAAACGAACGGCTATACAGAATCCAGACTATATAAACTAGTTTATACTTTGGAAATAAACTTCAGCCGATATTTCCGATTTTTTAACAAAAATTTATTGGTTGTTGTTTGGATCCAATAAATGTTTCTCTATTCGTTGATATCTTATTTAGCTCGTCTGTTTATAAACAAAAACGAGAGAAAAAAAAAGTTTTTCTGTTTAATGGAATTGTTACGTATTTTCATATCCGTATCCAATAAACGTTTTTTAAGCGGGAAACGGCATGTATAATGAAAAAGATGTCAAGCGCGGAGGAACGATGATAAACAAGTTTCTCAAAAAAAGTATCAGGCGATGACAAAAATATATGATTATTCATCCAGAGACAAAAATCCGCCAATTCCCTTTGGAAATTTCTCGACAATTCGGTGACAATTTTCTGTCAGTGGACGGACGCATCGAACACAATAGGTGGTCCAAACACAATTTGCCACGGCATAACGAGAAATCACGTCGAAATTGCCTATATGCCCCTAGGGATAGCTAGAGGTAGGCAAACTGGCGTATATACCGTTCAACATGCAAATCTCCTGTTTACTTCGGCGACAGGTAATACACGTCTGACACTCCAGGGTTTGGACTTTCCCGTCTGACGACTCAGTCGGGTAGGTAGACGCCATTTACAGGATCCGACTCTCTCAGGAACTCTCTCCGTCCTCTTACATATTACCGACTAGACAAACGGGCCATCGTCTTGTTTATCGAGTGGAAACATCAAAATTTAATAAACTTCGATATGGCGGCGAACACCAAAACTGTTCCTCCTTTCCCCCTTTATATAATATAACGGGACAGAGGAGAGTTTCCTGGAACTCTGGGCTAGATTCTGGGAACTCTATTATCTCGGCGGAACCGTGCAGTATTTGTTCAAAGGTGATCACTTAGAAATTGCAGTCGTTCGTAAATATTAACCGGTCTGGGGAAAAAAAGCGGGGTCGGACGTCTCCACTCCCCGAACCACCGGTCAATATTTGGTTAAAACAGAAGAAGGAAGGTGGCAGGGATGTTTGCTCGATGCTATCGCCTATCCCAGGACACGGCATTTTAGATGTCCCGAGCCATCGATCATGTCCTTGCCAAGGTAAACAGCTAGGGTGACTTGTAATTTCCCGTCAAATCGGCACATTGCTTCCCCTATCGCTTTGACGAATGACGGGCGTTTAGACGAAGGTGGCGCGCACGATTACGTTTATCAGTCCTTCCCATAGTGTCGCCGTAAAATAAGAGTGGGGAATGTGGTCCTCTCTCTCTCCTACTTCTGCCAGGAAATGGATGAAGTAAGAGAATGTCACTCTTTCTCCCGCTTCATCCGCACTTAAAGCCAGTAGCTGGAAATATTTTTTCTTTCTTTTTTTTATTTTCCTATTAAAAAGTGGACGCGGTAATTAAAACGGCAGTAGCCTCTTTGCGCTCGAGAATTGCTAGCGTGATTTGAAGTAATTCCCCTTTCCGCGCGCGGTGGCCCTTTTAATTAAGGTGTGTAGGATGGTTTTCGGTTGCAATCCTCGTCGAAAATCCCGCCAACCAGTGTGGGACTCGATGCGTGGGCCAAACCAGAGCAACAGGAGCCGCGTCCAATGCGGACAAAATCCCAATAATTCCTTTTTCCGTCCTCCACTTTGGCCATAGAAGTAGGACAAAGACGTTCTCCTACACAATCCAATCAGCGATTCAATTTATACAGAGAGAAATCTATTTACTTCCCAATCCGCGACGTGTTTCTGTATCATTTACCTCCCGCTGTTGGTCGGCCCTTTTCCCTCCACCCCGGTTGTCATGGTGACGAAAATCACCAATGTAGTTTTCCCTTTTTTTTTTTCATTTTCTCTCGTCATATTTTGCATGCCAATCGAGAACTTTCGAACAGAATTGCGGATCTCTCGCTCCTTTAGATATTCTCATTTCTTCAGCGATCTCTTATGCCATTCTATTCGTACGCCAGTTTCTTTTTCGCCATTTTTAATTACGCACTCGCGAATTGCGAGTTTTTGTAACTAATTTTACTATTCGTTGGTCCTTGTTTAAGCTGTCGAATTTTCGCCCTTTTTTTGTGGTGGTTTTGGTGAATGGTCAACATAGAAGCAGCGTTGTTACCCCAGAGACCAGACCGTCCAGCAACCACGCCCTTAATGGGCTCCCGTAGGATTTCTCCATATGCCATATGGCGCCTATCTCTCATCCGAAGTTCCTCTCTCTCTCTCTTCGACATTTATTCTTTGATCGTGTCGCTTTTATTTACCAACTGGCGAGAACTTGGCATTATAATCGAACGATTGAAAGTTTAAATAAATCGGAATTCAAAGTTAAGAGGCGTTGATACGCTCGATTTTTCAACTGGTGGTTAAAAATTAACGCATATTCCATATTCGAGTCAGTTGCGAATCGCACGCGATCGTGATTCGCTTCGCTCGTTGAAGCGACACGCTGACAAAGAGTAAACTTGTAATTATCAATGAGTCCCGGTCCTCACCTCTGATGAATAGGTCCGGTACACCATTAAACGTTTCGGAAGAGAAATCTAGATTCGAAATCTTGCATGACGTCATGGTGGGTCTAATTCTTGATAAGATTACGGTTCTCTCCCCTCTAGTTTCAGGTAGACACGGACCGACTGGTTGTGACTCATCGATCCCTTCGTGCCCCCTCTCTCTCTCGTGATGTCATACCGATGAGTATATTGTTGGATTATCCAGTCGGGTAAATCTGTTTTGTCCGGGTTGCAGGAACGAGTACCTGTTCTTGTTCTGCGGTGGGGCAGCGCTCCGTCTAGTAATTGGTTGGGTGGTTGTACCTGTCCCAATATATCTGTCAGACGCGTCCATATATCTGTCGTCCTGGATTGCGGTTACCTTCGGGCCACCCCAACTTTTTTCCCTCTTTCGATTCCGCCAGTATACCCGATTTACGATTATTCTGAATTCGTCCCGAGATAAAAGCGACTCTCTTTTATATATATATGCAAACACGATATAGAAAGAAGAAAGCCAGAAAGATCCAGACGTTCTCTATACATTTTTTTTATTATTTTTTTCTGGTAATGAAAGAAGGCTAATCGCCATCTTGGTTGAGCGACGCTGACCTTTCATCTGTGATGCGCTCGTCATTGTCGTCATCAAGTTCCCAACTCAGGCTATCAAAATGTCATTTAGGTACACGTGCTGGTGACAATAGCCAGAAAGAAGTCGCTAATACGACACAGGCATCGAGATGGAAAGCGAACAATGCTGACTTCTATTAGGGTCATTACGTCCTCGGTTAAAGATCGTATGTTTCTTGCTTTGCTTGTATTTTAATAAAGCTTAATTATCGCCCTGCGACAACTGATTGTAGTCGCTCCCGATTGCCTCGTTTTTTTTTTTTAGAATAATATTCCGTGTTTCGACGTCTCTTTCCAATCATTTCTGTCCATAAACTGGCATCATTCACCCGGAAACTAATGACTGCGCATGTACTGTGCACTCTTATCGTGGTATTAATGAAGTGAGGGCCGAGACTTCTATCGAAAGTCGCATCTCGCGCGTGCAACCAATGCCGGGATAGCAATCGATAGCGTCACTTCCGATTGCCGTCACATTGGACGACTTCTGTTCTGCCAAAAATCGACTTTGGAAAGAAAAACGCGTCTCATTTAACCACCGGTTTCTACAACTTTTAAACGTTTGCAGAATATTTTAAGATTTTTTTCTTTTTCGTTCGCTCGCACGCGGCCGCGCGTTAATTATAGCGCGATACAGAAAGAGATGTTTAGAATAGCAATTCTTTGAGTTTGCCATAAATCAGAGAATAGCAACTGGGATGGCAACGTGTCTGTTCCCGGGGGACGTTCGGTTCGGACGTAGATCGGATGTTAACGACTTTTGTGTGTTGGAGGAAGAGTTTTATGGAACCTACGAGCGTGGGTTTTCCAGTCGAGATTACCAGACAACAACAATAGCCTGGCGTCGACCTGGAAACCTCTCCTCGCACCAGGAAAATGACCGAACGATAAGACACACGGGCCTCATCTATTGTCGACCCCAGTCGAAAGAGGCGGGCTCGAACCCTCTTAAGTAGTTAATTATAACCCAGCAGTCTAGCCTTCTTCTAGTTTCTTAACTGATTCGCTCTTACATGACGTTTCAGGAATCTCGTTTCGAGGGGACCTCGCACTCGACCTCACCTTTCTAAAAATCTATTTCGTCAATCGTCGATTTTTTTTTCGTTAAGAACAAATCGAATTAATTTGCATCTCTAACTACGGTTTAAATGGAAGAAAATTGAATTACGCGTGGGATAATTTGATTTCCTGCTCAAAATATGAACGTAATTCACTTTTAAAACTTATCTTTACATCGCGAATATCTTTTTTTTTTTTCTTTCCTCCTCTCTCTTTGCCGACTTCAACCGAATTGAAATTAAGATTACTCGATGGCTTATCTGTTAATGGTAACACAAATTCGAGTCCGTTGTCACGATCACGTGAATGTCGCGTCACGAGAGAGTAATTAAGTGTTTACAATAGATAAGCCGCTAGTCGTGAACACATTAATCTGACGTCGGAGATTAGAGACTATAAGGTTAACGAAAGCTGTGCGCGCTCTTTCGCTCTCCTCGACTATCGACGCTTGACCCCCCTCTTATAGAAACGTTTAGATTCATTGGAAAAAATAACGAATTAAAAACAAAAAAAAACACAAAAATGTGCGTGTACCGCTCTTAAAATCTGCGTTTTTCGACAGTCGCCAGGAGAAAATTTATTCTCTGTACATTAAAATAAACTATAAACACCGTTTAAGAGGTTAAAGAAGTGTTTTTTTTTTTTTTTATTTATTTTTATTTTTTTCTCTCAGAGGTTAGCAAACTGTTCTTATCGTGAATGCTAGCCAACTTACCGTTTTGGTGTTTTATTTTTATAAGGTGGCATTTTTAAAAACACTTAGGAGTTTACGACGACAAAAATGTCGCAAATTGATATTCGCGATTTTTACTCTGATGTTTTGATGCGCTCGTAACGTCGGCATTTGCCAGCAAAATGAGTGGCCGTTGATCGCCAATCTAACTCTTTTACTGCTGTTTATTATGGGATTTTTTTTTATGTGGATTAACTTATCTAAGTACGATCTAAACAGATTAGAACTCGCTAAAAGTATTTTTTAATATTAGAATTTTTTTTTTTTTAATATAGATATTCCGAATTAGCGAATGGCAACACCGGTTGTCCGTTAGGCCTGCGATGAATACGTATTTAGCACGCAATATGGGTAATTTATTGCATTTATAAGCAAATTTCGGTTAGATGTTGAATCTGATAAGATTTTTTTGTTGGGATCATCGATTTTTGCTTTAAATTCGTACGGATATTTTTGCGTAGAGACAGAGCAATTACACGATATTATTATTGCTGCGATGGACAAACCGAGACACCATTTTTATCGCGCGCGATTTTAAGTAGAAAAATGTTCACGTGGCCGGATCATGTTTTCTTTAACTAGAAAGCCAAGAATAGTGGGTTAATTTCGGCATCTCATTCAGAATTCCAAGAAGCGAATATTGGGCGACTAGCGAGTTCCATTCTCCAGTTGTGTGTCTAGACCTATATCTCTTATGACCGACATCTGCTGCCAACATCTCCATCTTTGATAAGAAAGCGAATACTTTACCATCTTTCTTATTTTTTTTTTCTCTTGCCGTTTCCTCTTTAGTTCTCTAGTATAAATCGAAAAAAATATACTTTTTCCTCCCCTTCTGATCGAACATGAATTTTTCTCGTTTCATACGGGTTGTTTGTGATTAATTTTGTTTTTTAAGCCAGAGATTTTTGTTTTTTTTTTAATTTTCTGTAACTATTTTTGGGTGTTTTGTGGAGGATGGATTCTGTTGTTTGGTCAAAAAGATGGGGAGTCGAGGACCAAAAATCAGCGTAATAAAGGAGTGGCGTCGATAGGCATTGTGTTTGAAGTGGCGGCTGGTCAAAGAGTGTGTGCAGTGGTGCAAGCCATCAATTTACTTGTCCTCCCAAACCTGTTGCGGTCTTGTACCTCTAACATGTGTGTGTATGTGTGTGTGTGTGTGTGTGTGTGTGTGTGTGTGTGTGTGTGTGTGTATACGCCTGGTGCTTAATTGTGAAAATCGTTAATTATCCCTACTCATTTTTAGATAAACTAGGCGCTTTGCACTTTTCGACATCTCTTAAGTCCTCAACCATCTATCCAAATAATTAAGTACGTTATCCAAAAACAAGAAAAATTTCCACCTACTTTTGTTATTATTATTATTATTATTTTTTTTTTTTTGTATCCCATTTTTACATTTTTATGAATTTCTGAATCGCAAAACTCTAAAAATTTGGCATTTTAAGTTACCGCAATCTGATGACGATGTCAGTTTGTTTACCCGAGTTAAAATTAATTTTACTTGATAAATGTCTTAATAATGGTAAAATATGTAAATTTTCGCATGAAACTCGTAGAAAACTAACTGTAAAAATTTTTAGAATATTCAGAAGTTCCAAATCTTCGGTTTAAAATTATCTTTAAGTCTCTAACAAAGTATAAATTTATATTTTTACAGTTATAAAACGTAATAATAATTAAAAATGAAAGAAATTTTTTATGGAAAGATGAAATAAATCTGAAACTTAGGCAGTGTTATAATTCAATAACATTTTTCTCTTCGTGTTTCTTTTTTGTGGTAGATTCCTCAACTAGAATGCGGAAAAAAAAAGAAACTCATGAGTAGCGTGTGAGTTCAACGTTTTATTGAAAAATCCCAACTTTTCTAGATACAGAAGATGCAGCTGCAAATGGGAGACACCTGCACAGTTATTGGACATAAGACCCGAAAATTTCTGCTATATTATCCTACTAGAACTGCAACAGAGAGGAACGGTAGAATGCATACATTCTTTGACGGATTTGCATCCAATTTATCGATTCCTTCTGCAAACTTTTACTATTTGGTATCATTACAACTGATTTTTTTTTCTTTGCAAGGTTCGAAGAGATAAGTTTCGCAACTCTTACGAATTTAAACGTGCGAGTAATTAAAAATGCCTTACTCCGTATAGAATTCCACTACCGACTTATGACGCAGTTTTTGTTCCGAATTTTTTTTTTTTTATTTTTTTATTATGATTAAGGAAAAAAAAGGGAAACTCCCAAGAGAGGACGTCAATAAAAACAGCATCTATATCTTTTGATCAACTTACATAGATAAAAGTGTACTTTAGGTTAACAATATCGACTTACTACGATCAATGAAAACGTCGATTGTAATTAGCAGGCGAGTTTTTCTGAAGTCCTCTGATGACTCCAGATTTTTCTCAATACCCAGGATTAATGAACGACAGTAGGGTCAAGGGCGCATATGCAGGGGTTATCGCTATATTTTGTGTTTGTCCGATTGATCGCTTCTCGTCTTCAAATCCAATTGCGAACAGCTGAAAGTGGCTCGATCCTGAATAATATATACATCAAGATAAATGCATTATTTCTCGAATATCTTATTAATTTTTTTTTTCTCTTCCGTATAATGAATAAGTTAGGACGAACAGGAGTAACCAAGAAAACATTTAAAGAGTTTTGGACACTTTTTATATAATAACGAATAAAACTTTCCAGAGTATTTTTTTCCTTCCCTCTTCTTTCCTTAATAGTAAAAATTTTCTCTCGTTTATTAAGGGGAAGAAGGGGAAAAAAGTAATAATTTCGAAAATTCTGACGCACATTAGCGAAAGAAAAGTTTGGCTTCGGAAGATAAAAAAAAAAATTCTGAAAATCTTTTCTTTGAATCATATTTTCGTTTAGAATCCTGATCCTTTCACAATGACCCAAGTTGCGCAAGGTAATTATCGATTTGCAGAGACGACTGGAAACGATTCATGCAAAGAAATCGCTAGAAAAAGAAGGAATATTCATTAAACACGATGTCAGAACAAGGCCGGTTTCCATCTACGTACAACTGCTGTGGGTACTGCAACCAAGAGGTGTCACACCCAGCCTATCAGCCATTAATCACTTCATATTGGCCTAAAATATATTTATGCACACTCACTCACACACACACACACACATACACACGCACACGCATACACATACACATGAGATATGCAGAAATTGTTGAGATAATTATGTAGGAAAGGCGAATTGGCAGTTTTCTTTTGGCGTTGTCGCCTGAAGATTTAGTGGCAAGAGGAAACAGGAGCCAGTGTTCCTGATAAACATCGGGTCATCGCTGTCTCTCTATGGGGTGGTCGTAAATAACACGTCCCGGGTTGTAGGCCGTTTCTGTCTTGTTTGTACACGCTGTTTTCTAGATATAGCTCTTTGCCCAACGTCACGGCTTGTAATTAAAGGCCATTGCTGATTGGATGCGGTACACACCTTCTCCGCTAATTATCTACTATTTACGAGTTATAATAGGTAGGTCGGAGCCGGTTTCCACCAATAATTATCTTATTACGCCCTGTATCATTTTTATCTATCGGCAGTCTTGGCCTAACTTTTAAACATACGTTTACCGATTACTCTATTTACTATGTACCCTATTTATATAACTCCTTGGGGAATTATACACCTATAGGTATCTATAGCTACCGTATGATCGCCGAAAGGTATGTCTCGTCTTATAAATAACCGATAGACATTCGTCCGAACTGTTTTTGAAAGAGTTTTTCCGAACTGCAAACTGCGCTTTCGCAAAAGTCGGCCTTGTAACTGCTTCCCATTTTCTCATTCGGTTAATTTATTAATTGTATCCATTTGAGTTGTGCAATTTTCTGTGACACAGCAATTCAAACTGCTTTTACTTTTAATGTAAAAAAAGTACTTTCAGTGCGAATTCACGTGTTTTCTTTAACGCATTTAATCTTCAAGAAACGGATACAGTACGTCAGTATATTTAACTAATTATACGTGATAATGTTTAATGAAATTTGGTGTAGTTTCTCTATTACTGAGCACTAATTAAGCGTGCATTCATTATTAAAATCTGCAAACGTTTCTGTGATCTGCTGATGAGTAATCGGTAACTTTGCGTAGTTTAGCGAATCGCCTTTATTCTATGGTATCTATCATCAGGAGATATGGCTCCTGATGATGAGTTCAATTAGTAAAGTTACCTGAAACCTATCTCCTGACGATAAGTAGTCTACAATTAGCACAGAATACCAGATTACCGCTTAATAGTTTGGTTAGTAATATATATATTTTTTTGTAGAGTTTTGTTGATAGTGTAGATTTTATTAAAATTTTACGTTTCGATTCTGGTTTCTAATTTACCGAAGAGGAAGTTTAAAAAAAAAAAAAAAAGATGCACCGCTGTTTCCAGAATCTTTCTTCTTTTAGTGCTGAAGATCTTTTGTATCCCTTAACAACCAACACTTTTAGTAGGACAGAGTTTAATAGTTTCATCTTCAGTTTCGACTCGAAAAAAGTGTAAATTAGAAAAGAGATTTCGGTGCAGAAAAGCTGTAACGGAACAGGAGAATTTCGCGGTTTTATGGTGTAAAAATGCAACTTCTTCCCATATTTTCAAAATTTATTCTTTTGGTTTCCGTTTTTTCTTCTTCTTTTAAGGAATGTAAAATGAAAATAGATGCAGAAAACCAAAAGAGAGAGAGAGAGAGAGTAATCACGATAAAGCGTTTTGGGACTCGTAAGGTCGATTCGATTATCACCCGAATTCTCGACCAGGTCTAAAAGAGTCATAAAAATCGAAATTTGACGCGTGAGATTCGTGAATTTATTCGCCAAGAATGTAAATAATTCGGATTTAGTAAAGTAGATTAAGCATATCTTTCGAGATGTTTAAACATAGAAGATATCTCTGCTTTGCTCTTTTTTCTTTTTCCTATAGAAGATGCGGCTTGAAAAATATGTCCAATATCCGAATATAAGCCATGTACTAATGTTGTATGTGAGGAGAATTGATAAATTTGAGTCGGTGGTAAACAATGTATGAAAGATAATCAATGAGTAAGTCAAAATAGGCGAAATGTCATTGTATTAAATGACTCGGCCCTTTGAAATGGCAGCATCTAGATATATGAGGAAAAGCCGGTCCTACCATTAATCTCAAACGTTATGTTTTAGAATGATCAAGAGTCTTCGGAGAGTTCTGAAGCTAAACAGAAGATAATTTACCATTCAGAAATTATTTAACAAGATAGGAATCGACTTGGAGTTCGCTATAGTCCAGACAGAATTAATTCTGCCAAAAAGTGAACTCCTAGAAACAACATTTCGTGCCAGATTCTAGAATTAATTCTTGCATAAAGTGAACTCCTAGAAACAGCACCCTTGCCATTAGATGTACTGCATAGTTTGTTAAATACAGAAAAAAAAAATTTTAAGTTTATCTCGAATAAGAAGAGAAAAACGTATTGATTCGTTAAATAAAATTTGAATATTCAGAAAAATCATTTGCTTTTTATCTCCATGAGAAAAACTAAAATTGGTTGGGATTTTAAAGACTTTTTTCTTTTTTTCTTTTTTTAAAAAAGTAACCGAATGAAAATCAAACATCAGAGATTATAAAATGACAAAGTAAATGGCGACTTTTTTTCCGGTCTTGGTCCATTCGTCAAAATTAGAGAAGGAATTCGGGGTAGGAAAAAAAAAAAAAAGAAAAAGGAAGAGAAAAACATAAGGTGGAACCTTGGGAATAAATGATTAAAAGAAGCGAGTGATCATTCAAGGCTTGTAGACAAATCCAATCCTGGTGAAGAATGTTTTTAACTCTTGGAAAGAAAGAAGGTTGGCAAAGAAGAAAGTGATTGATACGAAGAGTAATCCATTAAAAGCCGATAACACATCATTTTGTTGTTGTCAGAGCGGGGAAAGATCTGATTCCATTTGATTAAGCGTCACCCAGGTAGCCTTTGGACGACACGTCTTGTTTGTAGGAGAGATAGGAAAAGTTGGTTTATTAGCGCCTTCCTTGATCAACACGACAAGTTGAGAGGAACGAAGGAAAAAGAAGAACCTTAGTCAATTACGTTGTAGTGGCCGAGATTGATTGCAACTAAACCAGGCTATTGTTTTTACTAACTCTTAATATCTTGTTGACAATCGATCTATAGTTTTTCGACCACTTTGTAATTAACGTGAAGCAAAAACTCTTGTTTTTAAAGACGTTTTATCTACAGCCCAAGTTCGAAAAGATAAATTATGGAAACTTTTCCTTAGCCTCATCTTGGCTAACGTCAATTTTGGTAACTTCTTCTTCAACAACATCCCGCCTAAAGAAATAAGAGATTCCTTTCATTTTGATGATGTCGACGAGATAATGTTATTTTTGTTTCCATTTTAATATAATAAATAGTTTCTATCAACAATTCATATAAAAATTTCGTTTTAATTAATTTTTATTAGAGACAAAAATAAAAAATAAAAATATATTACAATATACAGGAGTTTCATACAGGAGTTCCATACATATATTTTTTTATATAAGATATATAAAGCGTGTTGGAGACATTCCTCATCACTCAACAAATCACAAAAAAAAATCTTTATATAAATAACTTTCCGTCTTATATTCCACGAAAATTAATTTTTAATCGCGTTAACTCTTATTAAAACTCAAACTAAAAAGATTTTCACAATTTTATTCCTGAAAATTTATATCTGGCCGACCAAACTTGAATCAAATTTTGGTTTAATAATAGCAGACCTTGCTTAAATACAGACCATTATCATTGAAGTTTCGTTTCCTTTATAATTTTACTAAATTTAAAAATCTATCAAAAATTTATTTAAAATGCTTGTATTCTCTAAAAATTAATAAATTTTAAGTTGTTTAACTGAAATTATGCAAAATTTTGGAGCAATTTTAAAGTGAAGAAATTTGGTTAAGCTGGGATGGTTTCGGATGATTCTTTGCAGTTTGATAAGTCTCAAAAATTATTAAATGATAGAGAAATTATACTTTTAAATTGATATATAAGCACTTTATGACTTCTGTAATTCATTAAAAAGTATATAAGCAAGTTAAATATATAGTTTTAACACCTTTAAAGAGGTGCGTGGCATTTTAACTATGATTCCAGTCACTCATACCTATTGAAAGGTCTGTAAGAACTTAACTCTATGAGTGCAGTCACTCGCACTCCTTAAGAGATGAATAAGCAAGATAACTATACAATTTTCAACGCCCTTAAAGGGATGTGCAAGCATCTTAACTCTGTGACTCCAATCATTCATACTGATTAAGAGATAGCCAAAAACAACTCAGCGACTTCAACATGTCCTAAGAGAGGTGTCATCATCTTAACTACATGACTCAAGTCATTTAAATCCTCTAAAAGGAGCATAATACCTTAACGCTATGACTCAAGTCACTCATAGTCATTAAGATATGTTTATAAGCAATTTAACAGGTAAATAATCAAGTTAATTATGTGATTCAATGCCTTTTAAAGAGATGTGCAAACATCTTAATTTACGATTTTAATCGGTAAGAGATTTCCAAAAAATTTAACTCTATGATTTCAATATTCCCTTAAGACCTTGAAGTACTTTGACACTATGATTCTACTCACCTTGAGAAACCCGAAATGTGTGCTCCAGATGTGTGTTTACCTTCACCTTTATAAACAACGTAATTAAACGACAAGAAAATTACTGGCACATGCTTGCGAGTGAACAGAAACATGTAGTATTTGAAATGATAGAAAATCAGTTTTGTAAATTAACTGAGTCTTCCAAACTTTCTCCAATATAATAAAACGAGAAATTATAAAAATTTCGAAACTTTAGACAAAAATATAAGGTCTAGGGAATTTATAGAAAAAAAAAAGAAAGAAAAGAGAAGAATCTGCTTCGGTTTGCAAGCTTATAAAGTTTTATATGAATAATATACACCCACCGCAATCTTAAACATAATTGATGAATCTATGTAAATTTAGGAAAGACTTTTCACCAATGGAGAAAAAGAGAGGCAAAGGCAAATTAATTATAAAAAGAAGAAAAATGCATCAGAAGCATCAATCCGAGTAAAGTTAGAAGGGTATTTATAAGGCGCAAAATTAAATATCACAAATCACGTCTCGGACGAATGAATACCGAAGCAAAAGCGTGTTTATCGGAACAAAACATTGACTGGTCCGAATTAATTATTTATCAGGCAGCAGACGACGTGCGAGAAATAAAGCTCTCCCAGCAGACGAGAGGTAATCACATTTGCTGTATTACTCACATCGGGTTTCATTAATGTTGTATTGAGTCTCTGAAATATTCAGAAAGCCGCAAACGATCACACTTCTTCCGTTTCTGAATGAATTCCCTTCAGTTAATAATGCATTAAAGACACTTTTCCTCTCTGTCGAATCGGCAGTGGTCGGATGCTTGCTCCATGCAGCATCACCGACCAACGACGCTAATATGCTAATCTGTTGGTTCCTTGTGCAAAATCAACTCACAGGTGAATCTAAGTCTGAGTAGTTCGCTGTCTGAATTATAAAAGTTGGAATTTGTTTAGAAAATTTTAAATGAAATCCGTCCTTTTCCAGTTCGGATCCACCATTATTTATAGATTGTTATTAAGAAAGTTTGATCAAGAATTTATATCGTTCTCTTTCTCTTTCCTTTTATTAACTCGTCTCTTAATATATATACTTGTAGGAACTTTTATTAGATCTTTGCGTTTAATTTATGCATTTTATAAAGTAATTATTTGAGTATTTAAAATTTACGATATCCTAAAGCCTTACGCTTAATATCTAATCTGATTTTTGATATAAACTTAATTAGGAAACTAATCTCTCCATATCGCTTTTTTTTTTTCTTCGGTTCGTTTCGTGTAAATTTTGATTAGGATTCGAGCTCGGACGTTACATCATCCGAAAACAGAAAACAAAAAAACTGAGAAAAAAAGAAGAAATTCATTTCCCGCCTTCGCTCCGTTAAGTTAAAACATTTTATGTTTCGTTTTCAGTCGGAATTTTCCGTTGCGCTGAGAACAATAAGAAACGGAAATATAAAACTGAAAATTTCAATTTCAGTCGACTGTAGAGTTTATTTATGCATGATGCAGTTATAACATATTTTCATATTAAAGTTTTAATAATAATTTTTGATCTGAAACAAAAAAAAGGCCTGTAATAAATTATGTAACCTATAATAGACGTAATATCCATCAGAGAAATGATTGCATCGAATTAATCTATATTTTTTTTATGTTTGCAGTAAACGGCCTCGAAACATATGCATTGTATAACAATAAAATGTAAATTTTTTTATATTAAATCGCATCTTTTACAACATCAAACACTTAAAATCATCACCAAGAAATTTTATTCACTAAACTATTTCAAAATAATTTTATCCTGATGACTATAGTTTATATAATCATCTAAGAAGAAAAATTCATAATAAAATCCTTTTAATTCTTTATATATAAGGATACATTATGCATTATACGAACTAGTATCAAAAAATTAAGAAAAATCTAACTAATTTTAGTTTTCTTTTCTTTAATATATGTCTGAATCAAACTTACATTTTTAGTTTTTATCAAATCACTTATTAATTTATATAATAACACTCAGAAACATATAAATATATGATTCTAGGATTCAATATTTTGTTAAGAGTTTATAACTCTTCTAGCAATTTTACTTTTAATTTAAACTATATCACTAGATTCGCTTGAAGTCCTAAACTATATGAATAAAATTATATGCATTCTTTAATTTCTAGAAAACATGCTAGAAACATCATTTTGGATAAAAATCTAACAAAAATCTTGTAAAATGTTTAAGAATTTTTTATAATTTAGTTTATAAAAAATTAATCTTTCAGATCATTCACAATTTGTACTTTTTGCATAAAAATTCTGTTACTTTTTCTTTAAGAATTGTAAATTTTTTAAAATTAATAATTTTTAAAGAAAACTTTTTGTGCTCTGAAGAATTTTTTAAGTCCCTTATAGGCCTATATATCGTTTAAAATGGATTCAAAAAATGTTTATGGACTATGGATACCATTTTTCTCTAAGCTAGTTGACTATTTTCTATTTTTTTATTTCGTTTTCAATCGCAATTTTCTGTTGCGCTGAAAGTGACAACATACAACAGAAACAGAAAAATGAAACTGAGAATTTCAATTTCAGCTAATTCTATATTTTATTTAGGCCACATACGATATAAATATTCGAGTTCTTTACTTATTCGCAACTTTTCAATGTAAGCAATAATAATAAAATCAATATTTATCCAGATTTTAAATCAAGGTAAAGCCAATTTTTTTAAGAAGGAAAATGAAAACGGTTATAACGTATAACTATTTTAGAACAGAAGATACGAGTCTGTGGCAATTTTAAATTATGTAGCTTATCTTATCTTAAGAAGAAACAACGCATAAAAAACCGAGTTGTTTACATAAATTCCCAGATTTAGATCCTTATTTGTTATAGCAAACAAATTTTTCGGCAACTTTAAAAAGCTGAAAGTCGATTTTAATCCAGTATCGGTTATATTCTCAATAACATATTCGAAGCCAACGCTATAAACCTAATTTTTAACCTTCATAAATATTCAACAACCTTATCTTTACTTTCAAAATATCTTAAAATATTGGCACTGTGGTGGGTAGGCGAGTCTACTACCACTTATATGCTTTATTTTGCGATGAGCCGGGATCAGTTTTCTCATCTCAAGCTTCTTTTTTTCATATATATTTTATTGCCGCACCTAGGAAATTAATTTGTATCCAGATATAGAATGCTAAAATAAAATAAAATAAAAAATAAGATGGGTGGATAAATATAACCTTTATTTTTCCAGACAATAAAAATGGCAAACAGCGCAAGTATAACAATTAACCTTTAGGCTTTACATGTGGGTTTCTTTTTAATATTTACAATGTTGTGTTTTTTTTCCCGGTGGCCCTTTGTTTGTTGTATAGTCCCGACACGCAGGCGACCTACGCATTTCTATAGTTTACTACGATACGTGTCCATAATTTTCTAGCGAGGAGGTATAACTCGTGTCGAAGTGTGCCCCAGGGTTGTACAGCGACACGAGCAGTGACATACAACCAGCGGTTGGCGTCGCTAGACACAGAGCCGCCACTTGACCCCGGGGTCGATTCCCGTGTTTCTCTAGGTAGTCCTCGTTACCGCTTTCATCGTCAACTTCTCCCACGACAGACACCCGCTGACTTGTAACTCGCCGATTCTCTTTGTCTTACAAACAACAACCATCTTGAAACATACAGAAAGCCGTCCCCGCTAACAAGTTAAGGGGATATAATAATACCTTAATTGGGTCGGCAGAAAAGCTTTACTGTAAATCTCCATTGATCTGGCGACGGAAGGAAAAATTCCTGTACATGGGTGGGGTCGCACAGAAAGAGAGAAAAATAGAGAGAAATATTATGCGGACGACTCCATTCATTATTTACCAAAGAAACATAAACAAATAGTACAGCATGACTGAACGAAGACTGATAGCCATGTCACCAAAAGCACGATCGAGTCTTGCGAATGCAACGCTTGCTTCACAGCGATAACAAAAGTGATTTGTAAATTTGATAAGAAGAAAAACAAAAACCCAAACTGCCGCCGGGTTTCTTTTTCTCCCTTTTTATTTCTAATCTGCTAAAATTACTTATAAACGTGACTCCGTTACGTCTTTAAGAACTACGCAACGAGTACAGACCTTCGAGAATCTCTTGTTAACTAATAGGGAGAATGTCATAAGAACAACAAGGTTGTGTGTGAGAACGACAGTAACCAACATGGCACATACAAGAACGACTTAAGATTTCGAGTAACAAGTTTACGCCGATGGCATTTGGTAATTTATAATTTTTACGAGGATTTATTAGTTTGCAATTGTAATTCTTAACATCTGCGTAAATTACTTTAATATATATGTGCCTTAGAAGAATGTTGACAAGTTGGCAACATAATCATGTCTGTAACAGGCAAGATTGTGTTGCCAACAGTCAAGAGTAATATGTTGGCAAAAAATGAATATTACAAGTGAAATTATAACCGCAAGATCGAAACTGTAATCTTTCTGGTAGTGCCTAACAATGTTTCTGAAAAAGGATTGGTAAAAATTTAACCCAGTTTTTATCGATTCGAAGCTTAATTTTTAGAATTGCGATAAGGGAAAAATATTTAAAAAATCGAGGGGAAGAAAAAAGAAATATATATATATATATATAAAAAAAGGCAATCTGCCGGATGGAATTTTCTTTCAACAATTACATTCATATCCCCGATATCATTACTGGTTACTAATGAAATAGGACGTTGGGAGATTTGCGTCGATCCTTAAGCCACCCGTGCAACCTCAGATTTTTAGCGTCAAGGAAACAGATAGAAGGGGGGCTTTGGAGAAATTCGCTATCTCTAGAGGCAGAAAGGCATCTTTTAGTTGGCTGCAATTCATCATCGGAAACAGACAGACGTTGCTAAAGCCTAGCTGCAAACTTTTTTGTCTGATCAAAGGATAGACGCTGTTACTTAAGAGTCCGGTCTGACCTTTACTAGATCTCGGGTAGATTACTTAAAAATGGAAATGGAAAAGGTGTTGTGACCCCGGGACCGGACTACAAGACACAAGAAAAATTCTTCGGTTCAGGTACCCGGCTTGTCTCCAACTGATGGATGACTGTTATATGGCCCTCAGGCGAATGGCACCGAGAACAGAACTCCTCTGTGTTTCTCTCTCTTTCTCTTACAAATATATTATCTATCGGTTTGATAGTAAGAGAGGGGAAAAAAAAGAATTTCCGGCAGCCATTCCAGAAAACCCAAAACTTTTGACTAACAAGTGAGTTAGCTGGCACTATGACCCACTTTCTAACATATTATGAGAATCGATATTACTTCTTCGTATTCTTCAATTAGTCGTGGAATTATAGATATATAATCGGCAGAAGGCAACGACCGTCCGAATAAATTAGACCGGAGTTGAAGTACAAACAGGCAAGTTTGACATATCTCCGAATAAAAAAAAAATGAAGAAGAAAAAAAAAGAAAACTTAACAAAAGAATAAGTAGAGAGAATGAGTGAGATAGTCGTAGCGCTTGACTCCGAGGCTGTGCCCCAACCAACCAACCAGTGTTAGTCGGGAGAGAGGCAGAGAGAGTGCAGCGAGTCAGAGACAGTTTGATAGACACTCGCTAGTCCCGCCTTAACGCCACGAAGAGGAAAATAAATTTCCTGCTGCCAAGCTAGGCACTGGGGTGACGAGCCCGTCTGCGCAGATGGCACCGTGTAAGCTCCGTCGTAGGCCGCATCGACTGACCCCATGTGTACAATAGCGAGGTGCACGCTGCCTGTCAAACAAGCGAGTTTAGCTCACGAACATTAGCATTCCAGCTGGAAAATTACCATCGTTTTCTTGTTCGGACGTTTAATCGACAGAGTGGGTGCTAATTCGATTGTTATGCCAATATGAAGATGGTGCAATGTGCCGGATGTGATCGTCCGATTCTAGACAGATTTTTACTCAACGTGTTAGATCGCTCTTGGCACGCCAAGTGTGTCCAGTGCTGTGACTGCAAATGCAATTTGACAGAGAAGTGCTTTTCGCGAGATGGAAAAATTTACTGCCGTAACGACTTCTTCAAGTAAGTTTTCTCTCGTAGACACCAATTTTTTTATTTATTTATTTTTCTTTAGAGTCTTGTTAACACTTAGCGTCAGCGCTTGTATATCTAACGTGGCAATATACGATTATTTAACGGATTATAAAGTCTCTTCACTCGTATCTTTTCCAGTACCAGCTTTAAAGTGCAATAGGCGCATTTTAATGCCTAGATCATTATCGGGTTAATGACATTTAAAACCGAGAAAATTTCTCGCATTTGCGAATTATTAGCCTTATATACGTGTTAACGTTTAAAATCCGCGAATGGCACGGTTTCGTTCCACTCGGTAATTTGTACGTTTTTTTGAGGATTTTAAACCCCCCAGTTTACAGTTGACACATTTTTATAAGTATCTCTCCATCGGGTGTACACGTGGTCGGAAGAAAAGTAAAGGATGCCACTCCCAGCAGGGATTATAAAACCCTGATTGACAACGTCAAGGGGTCAGTTAATCCTTATTATCGACTGTTTTTACACAGCTAGTTGCATGTTTTTAACTCTAAACGGCTCCAGGTTCTCACTAAATTTTTGGGTAAATTTTTACGTCTCTCTCTGTCTCTCTTACCAGTTGCAGGATAACTTACTAATTAGTTCCCGGAGTTAATTTACACTGGAGTGTAACAAAAATACACCAATTTTACCAGCTTTATGTCACATGCCGCAACAAAGTAAATGAGGCAATTAGCATTTTAACAGTTTTGCTGCTTCTAAACTAAACGTCAAGACACACATCTCTTTGAGACTTAAACTAATTGACCCGGGTGTTAATCTTTTCAAAAATTTAAAACTAGTAGAAAGTGGCTTTTATTATTCACCATGGTAAGAATGGCAACTGGTTTGTTTTGCCTGTTTACAGAGAGTCAAAAATCAGTAGATTTAATTTGCCGACAGAGAAAATTTAATAATTATAAAATGAAAGGATAATTGTATAGTGATTATCCATTTTACATGCTGAATTTACTCGATTGTTGAGCCTGACCGATTAACTCTTCAAACAGAACAAATGACATATTATTAACTTCTCTTCAAGTAAACATCTCAACAAAATTGATTTCCACATTCGGTAGGTTTTGTATCCGTTCGGAGAATAATTTTCATTCAGGATACTTAAACAATCTCTTCCTTATTTTATTATTATTATATATATATTTTTTTCTCACGTTTAACGTGACAAATGAGAAATTAATAGGAGCAGATGACATCAAATGTTAACAAAAAAAAATTGAGAATCGGCTACATAAAAACTTGTCAACCTTTCTAGATTTGGCATGATAATCGTAATTACGTAGGAACAATATAATATTTTATGTATGTAAGAAAAGTAGTCGCTTAATTATCGTTTGTTGTGCGTTAATTAACATAACAAGGATTTCCAGTTTTACTAAAGTTTTAAGAATGAAGATTTGTTTTCGAAGTAGATTCCTCTCTTTCTCTATATATCCACGTGAAAGATTTCTTATCAGAAAGACAGAAAGAGAGAGAGAGAGAGAGAGATTTGACATGTTTAAAATGCTGTGTAAAAGTGACCTCCTTTAGATAATAATAGGCAGTTTTGGCAACCTTAAGTCACATCACAGAAAACATAGCTTAAAGGAAAACAAAAGAAGAAAAAATATATATTTATATATAAAGTTTCGAATCAGTATAATTAAAGTTTTTAATGGAATTCAATTTGTTTTGTAAAGCGATTTTTTTTCTTCTTCTTTTTTTTTAACGTTTATCTGTAGAAAATTGCTTGGATGTTTTTATTTATTTAATTATTTATTTGGTTAAATTCGATTAAATAATCTAATGTTCGAATTAAATCGATTTAAACTCTCGAAAGTAAGTTAGATTTATACATCAGAATTTTTTTTTTTTTTTTTTTTGTAATTTTTAAAGATTCTGTTTAGTTTTATAATAATTACAATTAAAAAGTATGCAGATAATTTTTTTTATAAACATTAATTAATGCTTAGAAAAAATATATAATTAATTTTTCACATCGCAAAATGTGATTTCTCGAGCAAAATTTTTGAGTTTGATATTTGATAACAGTATAATAAATTGATTAATCTCTAAGATTTTTAATATCAGAACCGAGCGCATGATATACACATTTAAATGTGACTGGCATGCCCTTTAGTTAAGCAGAAACTTGCATGGATATGAGTTAAAGTAAGAGAAATTCTAAGAAAATTAACTAGTAGACGTATAATTAAACATAAATATGTCGATGTTGTCGCCTCATTTTTTATGTGTGGTTACATATAAATCAATATTCATCAGGAATTTTTAACATTATCAAGAGCAACTGTATAACAGTAATTAATGTTATATTAATAATATCAATTACATTATCGCTAAAATAATAATATAAAACGGTAAAAAGTATGTTGGCGATGTGGAAAGGTGTGTTTTTACAGGTGATGAAATTCCCGATTAAAACTGGCTTAACAGAAGTGAGGGGGGGATAGAGGATTGAGTTAATGAAAAGTGATCCTGTTATCCAAGACCTTAATTATATACCTAATGATCATTTATATAATATAAAACTCGTGTGAAAAGAACAAGTTAAGCGAGCCGTATTGAAGATATTCTAAGCAAACAGCTAGTTTGCTGCACACTTCAAAAGAGAATCCCCACTAGGCCTACACAGAATATGATAGTTCATCTATCACAATTCGGGAGTCTCGGCGACACGCGAATTTTTTTTTTTTTTTCTGTACCTTTTCTTTCCTGAAAATTTAGCTGGGGGCGACGGATTTGTGGTTAAAAGTTAAAAAAAAATAAAAAAATGGTGGTCATTGGAAGTTCCCTGACAGTTTACGCCATAGAAAAATAGTTAAGAAAGCAACGAACACAACACGTTTTTGAGTCGTTAGGCAGTGTTTTCGGCTTCCGAATTGTCGACAGAAACACAATGTTTTCATTTTTTCGTTTACGTAAGAGTAATTTAACTGTAAGAGTCGCGATTTCATTTAAAGATGTCATTCCTGTAGAGAATAATTTTGTGTCGTTCGTGACGCTTTAATGAATAACCGATGCAAATTGGATGTGACACATAAGAGACGTGAAGCAATGCTAAAAATTGATTAATAAAGTAACCAGAGAATTTTAATATTACAACAGATTGTTGCCATTTAAAATACTCTCTCGCAGGAAGAAAAATTAAAAAAAAAAAGAGAAAAATCCTGTTCGGAATTATGAGGGCCCAAAAGAGAAAAATTCTCGAAAATTTTCCCAGGCCGGTTAGTCCGAAAGACACGTTTTACGCTAGATCTTCATTTAACGGCAGAAGTTAGATAAGATTTTTGTTATTATTATTAATGGTTTAAGTTCGTAGAGAATTTATCTAGCCTAACTCCATCGATTTTTCTTCCTTTCTTTACACCGGAAAATTCGGAAAAATTCAATTTTCCGACCGTGTTTATTTATAATCAACAACAACAATAACAACAACAACAAACACTTTTCGTAAATTGTTTATATTAATGTTAATTTATTCTCCAGAGAAAATTGTTTATTTGCCTTTACTTAAATGGAAAGAAAAGCGAAAAATCTTGAGTTATATTTATATAATTAAACGGAATACTAATTTTTAAAATTTACTTTTCCTGCATTCGGATATAATTAATAATAACAGAAGTTCGTATGCCTATATATATATTCGTTCAACTTCACGAATCTGCATAAATTAATCGGGTTAATTATAACAAAAGCCACCATGTTAATGAGCTTATTAATTATATAATCCGAATCGATAAAAATTTCTTTATTTATTCTACGGATTTAAGCAAAAAAAATTCGATATTTTTTTGACGCAAATTAAGGATTTTCTATCAGTCTACGTGCGTCAATATGGTTATATTTCTGACTCGAACATATGTGAGGATGAATTTATGTCATTTCGTATTGTTTCCGTATTTAAATTTGTATTGTTTTATCAATTTATCAACTTAAATTTGCATTTGTAAACGTTAGAGAATGAAAAACCTGTCTGCTAAATATTTTATCTAAACAATAAATTATCCTTAAACTTTTGTTCTTTCGCATGAACTTTATATTTCGAACAGAATCGTTTTGATATAAAATATATTGGAGCCGTTCGCATAACATTTTTTTTTTCTTCTTCTTCTTCTTGATCTGACCTCAATCTTTTCTATTTTTTCCCTTCATGTTTTTGACCTTTATAACATCTGTTTCTCCAATAAACAATGCGCTTTGACGCGAAAATTAAATGGTTTTTATCGATATATATTTTCACCAAAACGATAGAGAATATTCGGCCCCCTAAAGAGAAATTTTTTTCGAAAAAAAAAGGACAAAAATTCTTAACTGGTTCCGTTAACGTATTCAGCTATAATTTAGCGATTAAAGTCTCAGTTTTGAGATTCAGAATTCTTTATATAGCATGAATATTACAGAAGTGATAATTGCAACCTCGTCGATCGAACAGAAACAATTTTTAAAGGAAAGTAAGTGTCTATATGTTTACCACTCGAGAATGTGTTAAGAACTCGCAAGTATACAAAATTTATCGTGTAACCTGTTAGTATTTTTATAAAGTTATTGTGCAAAGAACCGTTCCTGGTCGAGTTTGTTCGGTGAGGTTTGCCACCTGCCCCATGATTCACTATTGAGAGTGAAAGAGAAAGAGAGAGAGAGAGAGGCAGATGTTGCCGTCTGTCATCAATAATTGTTGTGAATGAATATTATATTGCAGGTTGGTATCTTTCAAAAATACTGGTTGAATAGAAAATTCTAAGGTATACCTCCGAGCAGAGAGTTATTAAAACAACACACACTATACTTAAACCTACTGCATCACTTCAGAGAGTTTCTTTTTTTCACTTTCTATCAGGCAGAAGTGAGTTTTTTTTTTTTTTTTTGAGATTGTATTCTGACAAACAAATTAAACCAGGAGTTGTTGCTTTTTTTTCCTCTAGTTTTATTTCTTTTCTTAATCATATTTTCTAAACTCATTCATCTAGAGTTTTGATATTTTTGAATGTAAGTAAGGGCAAGAAGTATAATTTATCATTAAGTCGAAAGAGTAGTAACATGCTTAAAGAATTGTGAGATATGTATTAAGCGGAGAGCGATGAAGTTGATACGTAAAGAGAAATATCGGAGAAAAATCTGACAAATAAATAGTTAAGAGTAACAAATGAGCGAGTGTAAGTTGTAGATGGATACAGACCGTAAGAGTATCTGGTTGAGTAGCAAAGCAAACAAGCTATGAAAGGTTATATTGTGCAAGACACTATATAAGTTTGTGATGTTCAGCCAACGAGATCTCTTCTGTACATGATCTGCGGTTGTCAATGGGTCTGGGTTGAATGTTCGACACTCCAGCTATTGGACAAAAAAGCGCTTAATTAGTACTAGAAGAGGAGGAGATAGAACTTTTTTTTTTTCTTTTTTCCCCTCCTCTTCTAGACGATGAGTTATCGACTTTCTCCTAATGTTAAATAACATATTATAGATAAAAAAAAGAAAGCGAATGAGGTTTGCTTTTGGTAGTCGATAGCTATGCTAAATTGGTTCCATCTGCTCAACTTCTACCCGTCAAGCGTGCGAAAATTTTTAAAACTCTACCTTGGAAACAATACGAGGATACGTTTCATTGGTAAAGTAAATTCTTTGCATAATATACAGTTGCTTTTCTAGCGTAAATTCATTAATGAAACTTTAATAAATGTTGGTCTAGACTTTAACCATAAAAATAATCACTAACTTTAACAGCTCAGAATCATTGATCTGTTAAGATCTATTCCTCATTCTTTTGGAATGAAAGTTTTATACAGTATTTTTTTCTATTAATGTACTCTTCATGAAATTATATAATATGCTATTATAATCTAGAGGTCTACTCTTCATACAGTTCTATATTAATCTAAGCACTACTCGGCATGAAAATCTACATTTTGTTATTAATTTAGAGAAAGTACACTTCTTGCAGTTATATATTAATCTAGACTCTATTCTTCATGAAAATCTATATTTTGCTATTAAATCTAGGCTCTACTCTTCACGAAAGTCTACATTTTGTTATTAATCTAGACAGTCTACTTGTTTATAATTTTATATTAATCTAGCCTCTTCTTTTCATAAAAATCTATAATATGCTATTACTCTGGGTTCTATTCTTCATGAATTTCTGCATTTTGTTATTAATTTAGAGAGTATACATTTCTTACAGTTCTATATTCGTCTAAAGCAGGATATCCATACCCCTTGGGATGTGGGAACCAAATGATGGGGATATGGGACTCTGGGTACTGGTATTTATTTTATTTTATGTATTAATTTATATTTGGGTAGTACATGAATAAAACGCGATAGAATCTTCTTAAGGGGGTATGGGACTATATTGGACAAAAAAGTTCAGAACCCCTGATCTACTACTCTTCATACAGTTCTATATTAATCTAGACTCTAGAGGGTCTACTATTCATGCAGTTCTATATTAATCTAGGCTTAACATTTCACTAAAATCTATAACATATTATTATTCTAGATTCTCCTCTTCACGAAAATCTAAATTTTGTGATTAATTTAAAGAGTATACTCTTCTTACAGTTCTATATTAATTTAGAGTGGTTACGCTTCATGCATTTCTAGATTAATCTAGGCACTACTCTTCATGAAAAAAATCTATATTTTGCTATTAATCTAAACTCTATTCTTCAGACAAATCCATACTTTATCTATTAATCTAGGTTTTACTCTTTATACACTTCATTCTTCTTTATCCTTAATCGAGGTTGAATTATTCAGATAGCGTCTATGTTTTGCTCGAAGTCTTCATTTAGATTTTTTTGTTCTTAATCCAAGTTATATTTTTCACGCAAATATTATATTTTGTTCGTAATCCAGGCTATTTTTCATAAAGATTCTATGCCTTGTTCATAAACCAGGCCACATTCTTCACACAAGTTAAGTTCTTAATACAAGTTCTATACTTTGTTTACTCTCAGGCCTGTGTTTAACCTAAACATGACATCAAATCATAAGCTTGATAAGTTCATGCGCATCACAATATTAATTTGTACATAAATTATCATAGTCTAAGTGTAGCTCACTTGTCTACACTTATCATAGTCTAAGTGTTGCTATATATATGAAGGATATTATTTTATGAAGGAAATAAGTTATTTATAATAATTTATTTAGACTTTCGTTTCAGAATTTCTCTTTGATTAAAAATATTAATAATTTTTGCCACTTGTCTGAAGAACCGAATGGCAAAGTTAAACCGTGAAAGTCACTTAATGTAACCTACATTTTTGACAGAAAATAAGAAGAGGAGAGGGAGGGGGTGAAAACCTCTTCCAGCCTTTTAAAAAATAAATGAAAGAATTGCGAGCATCTTTAAAGGAAAAAACAGAAAAATAAAAATATCTCGTTTGATTCAAAAAGCTCGGCTTCATTAAATTTCCGACTTCATTTGACGGAAGGTCCATCTCCGACTCAAATTCTTCTAGGTACTTCTTTACTCTATTAGAATCTTCTTTCACCTCTCCGCACCTTTTTTTCCACATCCAAATGACGATTATTGCATTAGTAAATGAAATAACATTTGCCTGTCATCTGCCATGTAACGACTCGGCTACCAATCGAATGGCAGAGAATGGTCGCGCCCTCCCTCTAAATTTACTTGGAGATTTTCTCCAAGACGGAAAGATTTATCGCTGCTTTCTGTTTCAATGATTACTTTGGAAATGTCAGACGATGGCACATCCATTTACTTCCTTAATTCTTCTCCATTCTAAGTGAGAAAAGCAACCGAATTTTGATTAACATCCGATCTCCTAAATATATATTTATATATATTTTCTTTAAAAAGATATACCCGTGTTTTTAATGAGGCACACAACAACGTAAGCTCTTCTCAGAAACGAGTAAATATTCGGAAAATGCAACTCCCGACTTGTATATGTTTTCAAGGTTTCGTCCACATTCCGGCGTGTCTAACAAACGTCATAATCACTCCCCACTCACTTTTCCAAAATAGTACAAAGTAGGCACTCGTTTACTTCATTTGTCTTCTTTTCTCTCCGAGAATTCGGATGTTGTTACTGACGTTAAATATAACTCGTGTTTTCGGAGCATCTCCAAATTCCACAATTTGTCTCTTTGTGTGTGTGTGTGCTAACTGCAATATTACCGATCTGCCGTCCTTGAATGGCAAAAGTTTTGCCTTCATAAATATCTCATTATCATTGTCGCATTTCTTTGTTTTCAATGGCTTGCCCTCTGGCAATAATAGCAAAAGCATTGAGCGACATGAAACAAGATTCCGTCCATTTTTACTAGAAAAATAAAGGATAAAAAAACAAAAAATTGTCAATAGAAAGTGATACACACACACCACACACACACACACACACACACACACACACACACACACACACACACACACACACACACACACACAC